>KV745014.1:7188-57138 GCA_001692735.1 Lepidopterella palustris CBS 459.81 | reverse complement strand
GCTGCCTGTAGCGTTGCCTGCTGTAGCGCAGCCTCCATCAGTCAACAGTGAGGTTACCTACACTAAGGGCAGGCAGCAAAGGAGATAGAAGTTTCCAGTAACTGCGAGTTCGACACTTCCTAACGAGAGCGCAGACAAGGAAGCACAAGATTCAGATGCCAAGACTGCATTTGACCATGCCTTTGCAGGTGGAAATCAAACAGTCACATTGATTCTAGGTTCGTAAACATCAGTAATCGGCAGGAATAGCTGCTCTGGCGTTATATCCTTTCGGGTTCATTTCGTCAAGGGTCGCCTTTAATAAACTACGTATGAATGAGATAGAAATTGGATGGATTCCTGGACACACTCGTATAACATGACGGTCACGTAGATCGAGCAGTATCGACAGCCCGTTGTTAGGCGTCACTGAGTTGGAAAGTAAACAAAATGTGCGTTGGTGAATACCCAATCTTGGAAAGATTACGCATCCATATGGAACCACATCCAACACACAGTTAATGTAATTCGACCCCAGCTCCTTCAGCAGACCCACGGCTGCTGGGTGGACGATCAAATCGCGATGAAATTGTTCTCGCCCTATAGCAATACATTAACAACCTATCCCGAGACCCCGCAATCCCTTCTTACATTGTACGCACTGCGGTGGTCAGTCTAGTGGCAATAATCGTAAACGACAAGCAGGGGTCAAGACTTTAGTCAGCAGAACCTGGCTGAAAGTAGTATGGCGGTAAATAGATGAGGACAAAGTGACCTCACATAATGTCCATTTCTGCTTTCAGGCGTGAGTTACGCAGGGGTGCAACGTGAGCGCTGAGTCAGCAGCCTGAGTTGTGGTTAAGCCGGACTGAGCCAGCGTGAGCATATCCCAGTTGGGAGCTGTAGCATATATTCTGGCCTACTGGAAGACTGTGAAGCTCAACCGACTATAGAAGTATTGAATAAGGCCTGAAGGCCATTCTATAGGAAAACAAACTATTTGAGAAGATATTAGTATAGCTATTCGTGAATGTACTTATAGGGAACTTTGAGCTTAGGAGGAGTAATGGTACGAGGGCGTCCTATTACGAAAGAAAAGGCAGAGGTGGTCGTCAGAGAATACTCTGTTTTATCAATGAACTCCGTCTTGTCGAGCCTTAAAGCCTGCTGTACCCATATATTAAACCCCTGGGACAGATTTAAGATATTCTGAATGATTTGAATGTTCTAAAAAAGTATGGCGATACTATTTAGTGCAAAGTCCACTCGTCCCATTTCGATGCTGATAAAGGTTCATCCTCAACGCCATGAATATAGCACGACCCAATGAGCTGCACGAAAGCATTTTCGTCGCCCGTATTCCGGAGAGCGAGTGGCATATTCCCCCCTTGAACGTGCACTAACATGTCGTCTGGCTCTGACAGTGGAGGAACAAGTGCTAGTGAACCTTTTGATGTTACGCATAACCTTTTACCCACCAAGTTTGTCGCAATCCTTGTGTGCAGATATTGCAAAACAGTAAATTTCTCCTGCGATGTTAATGACCTGTCGGAAAAGTCTTCTGTAATCTGATCCTCATTCGATGGATTACCGAACAACCCATACTGCTCCGCAAATTTTCGGGCCTCTAACGATCGTGGCCCACCAGGAATCAGCTTTTCAAGCAACGGATTGGCGTAAGATTCGGGGAAATCGTCTCCCAATATGGTTTCCCACAGAATTTGATCCACCACGTTTTTGGATCGGTTATGGCCTATACAATGTTGGCGAGCAAAGTCTCTGGACATAGCCAACCACTCTCGAGTCTGTCCGTCAATTTGTTGGACTAAGATCTCCAATATGTAGTAACTGGTGATCGAATGTGGTTGTGTGAAAGGCTCACTGGTGATTGCCTTCACTCTATCGAATTGGACACAGCGAAGCTTGAGTTGTCGTTCTCGTTCTAATACCAGCGGCTTTGATGTTGTCCTAGAGCCAAAATCTCCACGAAAAGATACCCTCATACCCCAATAATCGTCTTGGTTAAAGTCTGGTACCCAAGATGGGAGTTTACTCTTTAATGTACTCTGCGCCATACCACTCTGAGACTGGTATCCCCGTCCAGCGGTTGTTAGAGCAAAGAACCAGTCATCAGATTGAAGAAAAGCACTAGAAACTTTGATATAAACATCCACAACATCATCGTTCGTATAATCAGGACGGTACGATAATCCGCCTGCGTCAAAAGCTAACCCGTAAAGTGAGAAAATCTTGTCTCGTGGGTCCGAACATTTAAAAGAGCTTGTATGCCAAACAAGTTTGATAAGACTGGGTAACTGTTGATTTTGAATTGCAGATCGAATCGATTCGATGACCTCAACCTCATGAAAATGCTGATTAAAATCGAAACTGGTTACGCCGTCCCGTTTGTGTGTTTTCCTGGACAGAGACCAAACACCATGATCTTGAAATAAAGTTCTCAAATCGGACCTCAATGCCGTCGAAGCATGGACTAGAGTGTCCCAACTAATGGTTGTCCCATTGAAAAGGACATGAACTTTTTTGGCAACCGCTACTTCTTGGATGATCCAACCTCGCTTGAACCAAGGGTGTTTGAACATCTTTCTGAGCGCAGACAACGAAATCGCCAGGTCCTCACCTCGAACAATCGAATTGGAATATCCCAGGTAGCTTTTTGAATGAATTGCCTGACGTAGCTGTCGTGCCTCTGTCAAGGAAGTTGGTGGACTAAGCCAAACCAAAACACGGGATGCCCCACGGTAAATGTCTGTCATCAATCGCAGTTGAGCAGATTTTTCAGATTCATCCTTCTGGTTAATGCAAACAGAGTCGATCCAAAAGAGCCTTGAGCGAAACAGAGAGCTCTGCCAGCTAAGAAAGTTGAAGACATTACGCGTGACTAGTAACTGACAACCATTAACCTGTAGAGGAAATTGCGGTGTCTGACTATCCCACGTATACGAGAGTGCTTCGTATTGCGGAGCTTCTTGGAGTTGAATTTGAATGAGATGACATTGCGGCTCCCCGAAAAGGTGTCTTCGTTCTACCTTTATAAGTCTGATGAAATCGTTTCCAACCAAGCTTTGGTAATTATAATCTGATATAACTCTTCGTCTTTGTTTCGTCTGTGATTCCATACGAGAGATTTCCCAACGAGACAAACAATAGGTAATCAGGTCGTAGGGTAGCAGAAACGTTTCTGCGAAAGGGGATGGGGTAGAGACATGTCGATGGTCCTGAAGAGGAATATCTCGGGGCTTGCCCGTTCTCTGCAGTATGTTCCGAACGACAAATACTACTACAATCAGTAGTAGAGAACCCAAATATGGTCCCCATTGTGTTTGCCATATTGTCCAGAACAAGCGGTTGGCGACAGGGGGTGCAAACCAGGCTACCGTCCTGAGAGAGTTCAGCTCCAAGGAAGAGTAACTGTCTTCATCGGTCATATAGCCCATGATTTGTGAAACCATGGGTTCTAATGGAGATAGAACATACGAAACCGCGAAATATACAAAGAAGCTCGAAGCGGGCTTAACAACACCGAAACCAGGAGTGAGCAGTCCAAACTGTAAAACTGCTAAAGCTACCGCCATATATCCAATTGACCGCTGAGCCTTCACCACAGACTGAAGAAGATTGGCTGTAGCGTGAAGGCGAAGAAGCCATCTCCAATTTTCAATGGCAAGCAGACGGTCAAGACAAAGCACAATAACTCCTCCAATTAAGTAGAACGCGACAGAAAGCGGCATTAAAGTTTCTGTTGGAATGTGTGGTTGCCATGCTTCGGTCCCACGCAACAATTCCGGCAGAACCAAGGGCCTTCTTCCAATAGCGGGATCCGGGAGCAGCTGAGAAGGGAACAGCGACAATTTCACGTCTCGCAAGCTGCTTCCCATGGCATACGAGTGATGTATTGTTGGTGTTTCAAAGGAAAAAGAAAAGGGAGGACAAGACCAGAGCGAAAGCGGAGGTGTAGAGCGCGTGTGGAATTGGTAGGTTTATTTTTCAAATGCTTTGGAACTTCGAGCGGGTTTTATAAATGCGTTCTACAATCTGCGGGTAGGCGGATATTTTGAACATTTGATTAGGCAACAATGTTACGAGATGGGGAATAGATACGCTAAACCCAGTCAGGCTATTAGTAAGGACACACCGCATTCTACCAGTATTTCCTTTCTCGTGTTCTCTAAAGTGGCGTTACAGTAAATCCCTCAGAACCGTTCCCCTGCTACTGAGGCAGCGAACGCAGCACTAGCACCAACACTTCCAGCATCTTCATTCGAAGCGTTTCACGATTTCATAACGAACTTTGACTGGGACATCGCTTCTCCGTTCGTGATCCTAGACGAGTCCAATGCATTTGCGGAGGCAGTGTTATCTCAGTTGACTCAGCCGCTTCTCCGAGGAATTTGAGGCGTGACCTGGCCCCCCCTGCCCCCCCCCCCCCTGGCAACATGTCGCGCGTTTTCGCTCTGCCAGGTCGCAATCCGCTAGGCCCACTCCTTATATACCTTTCGAATATTCGCGCGCATCCCAATAGTCTGACTGTTGTCCTTGCCCGCCGTCCCTTTTCCGAGCACCTCGAGCGGCTTGCTGGGCAGCTCCCACCGATCGCTAGATGACTTCTGGATGTTGCCTTTGGGATCCTGAGCTTCGGTATCAGCTAGAACAAATCCTCGCCGTCCGTCTTGCACGTCCGGTATCCAGGCCCAGGAGAATAGAACACCTAGAAGCATGAGTACGGCGAAAGAGATGAGTAACCAGGCAAACGGCGCCTCTCGGGAAGCTGGCTGCGATATGTGGGTCATCGGTATTATCAGCTGGATGATAATTAAGCCAAGCTTGGCCGCTGCAGCCGCAATGCCGTTGCATGTGCCACGATAACGCGTAGGAATGACCTTTGCGGGAAGCTGTATATCGAAGCGAGTCAGCCTACAGACCGTTCAACAATTTCATGATACGTACCATGAAGGTAATCGTGTTGGGGTCTATATTGAACACCAACTGAATCAGGATGTACAAGGCGATAGTGAGCGCGTGCAGGTCCGACTGATCCGCAGAGAAAAACGTTCCACCTGCGACAGCGAATAACACTGCCAGAACCAGAAAGCTCCACGTCAACCACGTTGAACGAGGAATATACTTTATGAGCTTCAGGATGATGAGGGAACCGAGAAGCGAAACAATTGGGATGTTGAGCATCGCTTGTTCAGCATCCTGCTTGAGTACTTTCTATATCGTGGTATTTCGATTCTCGAAGTCCGAGTTCCACATTGGTAGGTCGCCGGTAACGTTGCTCAGCCCAGATAATCATATCCCCGATGTGATCCGCGGGTTATTGAGCCCCAGGCCGTGGAACCCAATGTCTAGTATTAGCCAGCAGAGAGACATCCCTACAAGTAGGCGCCAGTTCTCTTCCTTAATGAAGAATTGGTATATTTCTGGCCACGTAAATTGCTCTATTTTCTTCCTGCCCCCTCCTTCCTGTGAAATACCTGTAGACACTGACTAACTCTGCTCTGGTGACCCAGAAGCTTCAGCAGAAGTATCTCCAATGACCCCCGCAAAACCGCGGGAAGTACTTTCCTCGCTCTCACCATGGACTTTTACAGCATCCTCCCACGCCTGAGCATCGTTTTGCTCGATCAGAAGTGTATAGCGGGAAGTTTCTGGAATGGATAACCTAGCCATGATGGCTAAAAAGGCTGGGAACGCGCCGACACCGATGATGCAGCGCCAGACCGCATCGATAGTAGGTGCGGCAGTCTGGTAATCGGTCTCTTCGGGAGCAAGGCCGCGGTTTCGACTGATTCCTTCAAGAGCTCCAAGGCTGATAAGGTATGCCATGAGCTGGCCCAAAGGCTGCATCAGGAAGACCGCTGCTAACATGCGAGCTCTAGGCTTCTTGGGCGCCCATTCGGCGGTTATCACAGATGATAAAGGATATCCTGCCCCAATTCTAACCCCTAGTACGAATATCCAGAATATTATTCAGCTCACGACGCTCATGGAGTGGACGCATTTGTCATTCTCAAAGTCGGTAGGGCTCTGCGTCAGGCCTAGTGTGGTGACGGTGACAATAATTAGCTCTATACCATACAATTTGCGTCGTCCATATCGATCGGCCAGGTAGCCAAATAGGACCATTCCTAAGACGCTGCCAGACAGCGTCGCCACGTTGATATCGCGTTCATTGTGGGTGGTAATTTCGCCTTTCCAGTACAAAAACGCCAAGGACGGCGAAATAAGGTTCGTGGCGAATAGATTGTACGAGCCTGTGAAGAAGCCTGAGGCGGCGACAACGTAGACACGCACATTGAAGACATGCTCGTCGATGATGGCTGCAATGCGCTCTTCTCTCTGCTTTTCGGTCTGGCGGATTCATGCACAGGTCAGCTCCGACACGAAGCCGTTATCCATAGGTCGCCAAGCAGGCTTACCTTGATGTCTCGGCCCGGGGGGTCGCAAATTTCAAATTATGGTGGAGCTAAGCCTTGCAGTATGGTGACAGGACCCGACAAGGAGATGTGCGCTTGCAGGGCAATATGGGCAAAGCCTTGTTGCCGTCTCATTCCACGAATGGGCGTCGTCAGCCGCCTCTACGGAACCGCACCAAGCGGACGGCGTTTAGGCAACGCGCAGCGCCCCCCATCGCCGGCAGTCCTGTATCGCCGTCCATATCGCGTGCGCTCTCTTGCCCTTCGAAGGGGACCTTAAGCCTTACACGTTGGCTTGAGCTCCCCGCTTGTCTCAAGGTCTCGTTGGTCTCTGCTCTACTCTCGCACAGACCCCTGTACTCCTGTTTTCGCAACGCCATGGCCCTCTCCGTGCCCATTGGCACACAAGTATCGGAAATGATGAAGGCTGCCAAAGTATGCAGGTCGATATATGATGCCTTCTTCAGTCAGTACGACAACGCTCCGGGCCGGCTTCGCGAGCTTGGCCAGCTTATCAACACATATGCGGAGACGCTGGAAGAGAATGAAGAGATCCTCAAACTCAGAAGCAGGATCCATCCTGGCCACAAAGGACTGAAGCAAACTCTGGAGGAATGTACAGATTTCCTCATAAAGTACAAGATTGTCTGTGATGAAGACAGCCATGGGGCAAAGAGAATTGCCATGAAAGCCGTATATGCTCTGGATCAGAACCATGTCGCAAAACTTGACCGACAACTTGTGCGGCACGCTATGCCATTGGCAATGTACAACTCAAACTTGATCCTGTACGGAACAGTGCGTAACTCTGGATGAGCAGCTAATGACATGACGATAGAAAATGGGCATGGGACAAGGGAGAGGAACCTCCCGTAATTCAGCAGTTGGACTTAGCTCCAAGCGAACCGACGCCCAAAGATTTAACAGATGGAGATGAGGACGCTCGTGAAGCCGGTGAAACCGAAGAAGCTCGTCGGGAGTTGGACCGCTTTCGAAGGAAAATGATGGAGCTGCAAAAAAAAAAAAAAAAAAAAAAAAAGACTTGGCCACTCCAACGTCATGTTAACCGTGGAATGCTTTTCAAAGAGTTCCATGACATCGCCCACCGCCACTGGGACAATTTAAAACTACCCGCAGAGGACTAGAGGACTTGCTGTGTATATTCTCAAGCAGCCAGACTCCCGAAGATCCTTTATCTGTGAGTCTGCCAACAAACCTAACCACTTCCCAAGAACTGAGTCGGACGGATATCAAACGTTGTGATGTGACTATGTCAGTACTAACTCTTTCCGAATTACGATATAGTCTCTAACTTAACATCAGTCTATTTAACCAGCTTTCAAAAAAGTGCACTGGTTATCGAGTCCAGGAGGACCCAATGCAACGAGTTCGTGCCATTCTTTGGTACGATGAAAAGGGCCAGGAGATTTTGAGGCATGATGGTGAGTCACGATCTACTTCTAACCAGTCACCCAGTTCACACTAACTGTTGTACGTTGCCAAAGTACCGTTTAAAACACACCCATACACTTACCGTAGAATCTACACCGACGACCCGTACAAGGTCTGTTTTCTCCAGATGTCCAAAGTTCTTATTAATGGCATATACCAAAATTTAAAGGATCCAATATACGTCTTTACCAATGATTTGGACTGCAAATCATTCCAACGCCTAGTGCGAAATCGGGAACTCCTTGGAACGTTCGATGTCAACGCGATAGAGTCCTCGTCAAAAAAGCTAGCTGCAATCTAGCAACTGAAAATCTGGCGAATGGATGGAGGCGATGAAAAGCCCACGATATCATTTTTTGCGGACAGACTTGATTTAGAGAAAAGAGATTACGGCATGTCACCGCCCAAGTTTTGCGAATTGCATCTGCGCTGGTTCGAGAGAATTCCTCGTCATAATTCCGGGAACACCCTGAGATTGGTTCTAAACGCTAATAAGGAGAAATCGGATAACGGTCGAAGGCAAAGTTTCTTTAGCATAATGCGGCGATTGTCTTTCAGTGGAGCATCGCCGACCTCGCCGCAATCGACGCTCGGTATAGATTTCGCGGACCTGCTTTATGATTTCATGTATAACCCGTTGGTGTCACCCTCGCATTACCGAACTCCCTCAGCACTCAGCTCCCGCTCACCAGATCCCTCCCACTCCAGCCCTATTCCGATGCAGCAGACCTACCCTGCAGCAAGCATACGCGCAGCTTCAATAACATCAGATCGCTCAGACTCCATATTTATGCCCCTGACCCCCACTCACCGAACAGAGCATTTCAGCGGCAAGCAGCAATGCTCATAATCATTTGATTAGTTACATTGATTATAATTATACTATAACCCAACCGAACATAACATAATCAGAAGCCTGATTATGTTCAATAGTTATGTGATTATATTTGCATAGTAGTGATGTAGCTTTAGTGCTGAAGCAGCTTAGTGTTAAGAATTACTCAACGTCCAAACTTTTGTAGCGCCCCGAGTAGATAATGTACCTATCATGTTACGTGTGCGCTAAGTCTACCTTTTTACTTAAAAATTTCGTCTTTGCGGGCGCCCTTACCAAAATCGTAACGACTTCAAATTGCAACCAAGCAACCAAACACACTTAATTTTACATACGGCAATTTAAATATACTTAATAATTTGTCTGCCCGCCATGCGCGTTAATTACTGCCCCACCTGGCGGTCTATTGAGCCGATTAAGCGCCTTATTAACCCCTAGGCTATTAACTACCCGCCCTCCTTACAAGCCTTAATCAATCTCTCTAAAGTACTAGCAGTCCTACCCATCTGTCAGAGTTCTAGATATAGCTCAATAAAGTTTAATTTTAAGTGCAAACCAGAGGTATTTAATTCGGTTAGGGTCGGGAGAGTAGTAACCTAATCGCCATACAGTACCCCGCGACAAAGTCTTTCGGTGTAAATAGATGCATTATCTATTCAATAAAGATTGCCAGGTTTGTAGAGTGAAACAAGAGCTTTCTCTAGAGCGAAGATATAGTTACGTGCACTATATTCTTTCTTCTTCGCCACAGATACCCTCTCTAGAGCAACCAGCTCGGAGCGACCGCCATACCAGAACAACGCACAAATTATCTATGTAAGGTCCTTCCATTTAGTTACTTCCTTCATCTTATCATGATACCATCCTCGTAGTATCGTTCTAAACACTCAAATTGGTTCCTTTCCAGAGCCTTGCTCGTCGGAACATTTATACCAATATCATACTTGCTGCCAGGGGTATGTTACAGTGTTTTCGAGTCCATTATAATCTCAAATTTTCATGCAGAGAAGTAACCTTAGGTGGATTCTTTACTAGCAACTTCTTTACACATTGATTCTTCGGCAGGCATTGTAGTGTTGTTGTAGCAACATCTGTCAGCTGAGGAAAGTGCTGATATATTGAAGAAGAGAATTCTGTCGATTGAAAGAGTAGGAAGCTCCTATCTATATACTATCAAGGAAGAGTCATCATACCCCTATTACTAGGCCTGATGCAGTGGCTAGTGTGGTGGCGCTTGAGCTGTGGCCCTGATTGCTGACAACATCTAAATCAGCCACTTCAAGCTTAAGCTGGGCACACTTAATCCGAGGATACTGGCAAACAATCCCAAGGACGTATCATTTCTGCCGGCGACTAAGCTTTTCGGGTGCACCGAATCATGGCAGGACTCGACGGTTTAGTGTTCGTTCTACTGTTGTATGGTGCTGTAAACTGCTCGGTGGCTATATCGAAATCGCTACCCAATTTCAGGCTTTTTTACACCTAGCTTAGCTGCTTCCAAAATTCCAGTTCGCAGCGTCTCTGAAATTTCAGCACCATGGCCTCGATTTCAACTAATTATTGTTCCGAATGAGTGTTGCATAGCTCTGTTGTACGGTAGGAAAATTAGTGAGAATTTCGCGTTCGCGTTGTTTTGGTGAGGGTGTGCACAGACTTTGTCCTGGCGCTGTACGCGAAAGACCACAGCGTCAATATAGTACACGTATACTGTTGGCCCACTGCCATCTGCTGCTTCGAGTCTTCTTTGCATTATCCATTAACCCCGACGAGTGACTCGCTGCATCTATAAAACCTCTTCCGATATGGCCTTCAACACTTCGTTAATAAAGCGTCGTCTTTCTAACTTAGATTCACATTCCTTTCTACTGCTCTATGTCAATGCTCTCATCGTTTGGATCCATTATACCGAACGTGGTGGGACATTATCGACTACCATGGCGAACGGGCTCCATCAATGCTTTCCTTGCGGTCCTGACGGTTTAGTGCTTCACAATATGTTCCGCTTGAGAATTACGGTCTATCCTGTCTTTCTCAAGCTTCTTCTACTCTTGAAACGACAAGGAGTGTCGATCCAGACGATGTGCGGCTTTGTTTCAACAATAATAACGAGTTTGTCAAGACTCTTGCGCGTTGGCTGCGGAACACAATCTTTTATGGCTAAATCGTGCTGATCTTTCAAATTTACAATTCCGGTGCGCCGGTCCTCTCGAAATAATGCAAGTCGGCGATCGGGAATGAGCAGAAAACATCTTCATCCAGAAACATCGCCGTTGGCCAGCTATGATCAAATTAATGTCTGTAGAAGCAGTAACGGTACCGAGACATTTTGCGATACGGTGCGATCCGGCGAAGTGAAAAGGGAAGTTGTAAATTCTGATACCAAAGCACACTATCGCCCAGTTCCAACCAAGTCAACTTCATTGGTTCGTCTTTCCAAAAATGTCTCTGAATGGCCTAGTCAGCTGTGCTGTCCACAATATCTGTCCAAATTCAGGAATGTCGACGTCCAGTCGCTTATTTCATCCGACATTCAGACCAGTCACATTCCAAACAGGACATCTACCCCCTAGACGCATACCTGTGACCACCGGAAGCGGGTCGGGTCGATAATCTGATCGATAGTGCTCACTCCCGCTGCTCAAGGCCGACGGACCGGACCACCTCGTCTGCAGCGGACTAATATGCAGCTACTGAATCACCCGAGCAGCAGTACGGAAACTTTGTCCAACCACACGGATCAACTCTAGCTCGTGGCTCCTATTACTAGAGTATCTCGTTCATATCACGACTGTCTTGCATGGTGTTGCAATTAGCCAATCTCTCGTTGGCTTCATGTCCGGAACACGAGCAACTAACAAGTAGCTAGTGAGGCACCCACAACGGCTACTATGCTCTCCCAATGAAATGTTGGCTGTGCCTTGCCACAATGCCGAGGTGCAAGGCATGAAATAGATTGCATGCGTTTACAGTTTCCTGTTGGCCCTGGCCACCCCGGGCGGCTCCCTCTAGCTCGGCTAGCATCTTGCCAACGAAACGGGCCAAAGAGAGCACGCCGCTCAACATGCCCGGGAATTAAACCCCGGTATATTGAAATAAGGCAGGCCTTGCATCGGCAGCCACCCTTCTGGAATAATCATCGGTTCCCAGTAAAAGAACAGTGTCGTTCTCCCGTCGCTTCATTGGTCTCGGTGAGATTGATGTGATGGCGCCGCACCTTCGATTCCAAGTCCTGGAGAGGCAAGTCGCTATAGGGGAGTCCTGGTGACTGACGAGGCAAGCTTGATATGGCTTCCTCATGCTCTATAAAGGGCACCACTGGGACGCTCCAGCCGCAAGGGCTAGGCAGTGTTCCTGCATCGCCCAAGAAGAACCTTCATCATGAGGTGGTCCACGTTTCTCACCTATGGCCTAGCGTTCGTCGCTTCTGCTAGCGAATTGGCTCCTCCCGATAAGATCGTGCGTAGAGAACTCGACACAAGAAGTCTTGCGAGTACCATTTGGAATGATATAGAAAATGCTGCTACCTGTGATGCTTGCGAGGTACGTTATTCTTCCGCTGTACATTTGTTAGTGTCGCAGTCATGCAAATTCCTTTGCTCCCTACAGCTGACTCGCCGTTGTCCTGGTACGCCTGGGTGCGATCCATCTCAAATTTCCTGTTTCGGTCTCAATAGGCGTACTTTGTCATCACGTTTCCGGACCGAGCTCCCTTGCGAGTTTGAAGCGTCTTCATAGTGGTGCTTTAATTATGCATGCTGACTACGAAGCTTTTAGGCCGTGCTGCTGCTCCTCAAGGGCGTCGCTGAGCTAGGGGATTCGTCTTTCGTATCTGTGCTGACGGAAATATGCGATCTCTCCGGGGTACGTCCACACGCTCATCGTTCCCCAAGCCTGGAACGCGAGTTGACCTTGCTCTAGGCAGAAGACAGCGATGTGTGTTCCGGTGCCATCGCACTTGAAGGCCCCATCATTGCGCACGATCTCCGGTCTTTCAGCATCGGATCGCACACTTCCAAGCTCTTCTGCGTCACATTCATGGGCCTTTGCGCATATCCAGACGTCACGCCGTACACCGTTTCTTTCCCATCTGCCAAGCCGTCAACGTCTCGGCCCTCTCCATCTGGCCAGACTCCAATCCAAATCGTCCAGTACAGCGACGTCCACGTTGACCCATTCTACGTAACAGGTTCCAATACCAATTGCTCAAAACCCATCTGCTGCAGGGACTACAGCACAGCGGACTCACCAGGAAACAATAATTATCCAGCCGGCGCATATGGCGACCACAATTGCGATACGCCCACCAGCCTCGAAGAGAGCATGTACGCTGCTATCGCCTCTATCGCCCCGAACGCCAAATTCGCCCTCTTCACCGGCGACATTGTCGATCATGCTGTGTGGAACACGACGCAGGCGCAGAACACCATCGACATCAACGCCGCGTATGGCCACATGAGTGGGTTACCCATCGTGTATGGCACCGTCGGGAATCACGAGGCGAACCCCACCAATGCCTTTCAGCCCACGGCCGTTGGAACAAATAGCCAGTGGGTCTATAACCTGCTGAGCTCAATCTGGACAAAGTGGATTGGCGTCACGGCTGCAACAGCCGAAGAAAGTTTCGGGGCCTACTCGGTGAAGTACGGGAGCAGCAATCTTCGCATTATATCTATCAACACGAATATGTACTACATCCAAAACTACTGGCTCTATGAATCGGACATGGAAACAGATCCTAGCGGGCAGCTCGCCTGGCTCGTCACTGAGCTCCAAGCCGCCGAAACTGCGGGCGAGCGCGTCTACATTATCGGCCACACCCCCATGGGCTCCAGCGACGCGTTTCACGACGCCTCGAACTATTTCGACCAGATTGTAAATCGGTATAGCAACACCATCGCAGCTATGTTCTTCGGCCACACCCACGATGACGAATTCGAAATCTCCTACTCTGATTACAGCAACCGCGCGTTCAACACGGCGTCCGCCATTTCCTACATCATGCCGAGCCTGACGCCAACCTCTGGCCATCCTACTTTCCGCGTGTACACGGTGGATCCGGTGAGCTTTGCCGTCCTGGACAGTGTGACGTATTTTGCGGACATGACCAACCCAGCGTACCAGACGACGGGGCCGGTCTGGACGAAGTACTACTCCGCAAAGGAAACGTACGGGGCGCTGTTGAGCCCGGCGGTGAGCGCGGATGACAATACTGTAGAGCTGAGCCCGGCGTTCTGGCATAACGTGACCACCGTCTTCGAGTCCTCCGCATCTGCCTTCGCCGGCTACATCAGCCGCAAGTCGCGCGGCTGGAACGTCGCATCCTGCACTGGCTCCTGCCAGACCGAGGAGATCTGCAAGGTGCGCGCTGGGAGAGCCGAAGACAACTGCGTTACGCCTAGCTTTGGCGTTAGTTTCAAAAAGAGGTGGGAGGCCAACGCAGTTGCTACCGGTCACCGCGACGAGTGTGGTATCAGCGTGAGCCGAGAAGTCTTGGCCAAGATGGTGACGAGGCGGGATATGTTGGAAACGCTAGCGAGGAGGATGGATGAGGAGGTGGAAGTGAGGAAGAGAACTGCGAGTGAGAGGGTGTGAGAAGACTTGACGGAGCATGGAGGAGGAAGGGAGATAGTGCAAGGAAGCGTCACGTGACTGGGCCTATGACGTCAAGGCGAACTTGCTAGTTTTCCTATCTAGTAACGAAGCACTACCCTGCTATGGCGGTAGCGATTCGTCTATTATCTTCTAGACTCCAGAATTAACCTGTTGCTCTATCAGTTGCATCAACGCTGTTATCATTGATCATTTCCATTACAGATAGAAGGGGGTTGGATTAGGGGGGCGGCGGAGAATACCATATACTACAATACTATTTGTGCGTAGACACCAATGCCTATCGGCCGAGGCTATGTCTCTCGTGGTTAGTAGTCATCAGCAGAGTGCTTCAGTATCACACCGTGCGTGAAGCTGCGTTATTTGCTCTTATGGTCATGGCATAAGTGATTTGCTAACCGTACAGTTGACGTTGATGATGAGCCTCGGTGTGGGAACCGATACTAACAATATGTACCTCAACAGCCTCTGCACCCCACGATGCAAGATTGATTTTCTCTCTTCAGCTTGCGCTTCTTCTCTAATCATATCAGCCCGAATCATTGTTCCCGAACCAATTTGTTTGTTTTGGAAGATAAAATTAAAAATTTAACGCACACCATATCCTCCCATCCCTCCCACACGAACCCACAACTTATAACTCACAACAGAAACCTGAGACCATGCTCGCTCGCCTCGCCAGCAAGGGCATTAAATAGCGCCCTCGACGTGCTCGCCCTGGTCCAGTTTCTTGTTCAACCAGGCCAGCATCAACAGCAGCATCGTGGCCATAATAATCGCCGCTCGTGATACTGCTCGTGCAGGTGCTGCTTCTCGTACTGGTGCTTGTGCTGGTGTGGTGCTCGTGCTGGCGCTCGTGCTGGCGCTCGTGCTGGCTCTCGTGCTGGCTCTCGTGCTGGCTCTCGTGCTAGTGCTAGTGCCAGTGCTGGTGCTGTATCGCTGCGCCAGGTGCCGACCACCGCGCCGGCTGGGCTAGGAGTCGATTGGCGATAAGCCTGAGCATCGACCAGCCCAACACTGATTTCCTAATTGGAAGTAGTAAAACAAGTAGCAAGACGAGGGCGAGACGCTTCAGCTACTTAGAAGAACCCTCTGGAGAAACGTTTTACAATTGAATCTTTAAGCCTTTTTGGATAGTGTTTCTATCCCCTTGGGAAACCTGCAGGAAACAGGCGCTGTCGGTCGTATCGTATCGAATCGTAGGCGCCGTTAGTAGCATCGTATCGCAAGCGCTATCCGTCTCATCGAATCGCATTGTATTGCAGGTGCTGACCGTCGCACCGCATGGGCGCTGCCCGTCGCACTATATAGGCGCTGCCCGTCGCATCGAATCGCAGGCGCTATTTGACTTCGAGGGAGCAGCCTTCCAGTGTTAAGAGTAACATAAAATTTTGGCCTCCACCCCATACCTCAAACCATCCTACACCACAACCATAGCATAGAAGCACGCTAACGCTTCCAAATTAGATTGTCAAACCCTAAAACTAAAGCTAAGGTTTAAGACGCCGTTGAATACCTTAAAGCTAAGGGATTTATAGGCATATGAAGGATTTTTTAGACACTTTAAAGTCTCTTACAGTCGGGCTATGAAGTGCTTAATAATTACCTAAGAAGACCACAACAACCTAGAAGTGGCAGAGAATAGAGGCAGGAAGCCTATTATTGTGAGCAAGGAGCTGCAGGTGCTTAAGGGTCCTCGAAGATGATGGTTTCTTAGCAAGAGCATTTACATAGGAGCAGCTGGTATTTGAATGCGGCATTGTAGACTTACATACCGGCCTTGTGCTTAGCAGAACTGCCTAACGCGCAATTGAGGAATAGATTATTACAAGTGCATTACTTGCGAGAAGGGATGGGTTAACGAGAGGACAGCTAAGCACCAAGTTAAGTGGGCAACTGTCATGCTTTAGAGATACCGTGAGCCTAGAGACTGGGACAGAGTACGCTTCTTAGATAAATGCTACTAGGGTATTGGACCACAGGGCAAGCCCAGGGTCATTCGAAAGCCAAGAGAAAGGTACTGCACTAACTGCATTCAAGAGACAGATAATCGCTAGGTAGGGAATACTTAAAAATGCTGGTATTTATGGGCCGCTGTTAGTAACAACTTTGTCTCTAACCTACACTTCTGTGATATTCCCACTAACAAGAATGGAAAGATGACCCTGAAGGGGTATTTGGATATTCTCGACGCTATAGTCAAGCCACGGCTTAAGGCCAAGTAGGACTTTGTTGTTAAGGAAAATAGTGATAATGGCTATAGCACTAGGCTTTTAAACATTGTTAGCACTTGGAAGAAGAACCACCGTCTTAAATTATACTTTAACCGTTATGATTTACTAGATCTAGCCCTACTTAAGAACTACTGGCAGTCTCCTAAGCAGTATATTAGGATGTTCCTTTATTGGGATGAGCAGGAGTCTTAGGAGTTATGAAGGAGGTCTGAACGAAGGTGGGCTATGATTTTATTAATCCTCGAGTGGAGAGAGTGCCTAACAGGCTGCGCAAAGTGGTTCAAATGAACGGAAAAATGACTAGCTATTAATTCATGTGCTTTTAGGCATTTAGGTAGGCTGTGTTCCCATACAAATTGAATGGGGATTGCCCATTTTGGTGGTCGCAGCGAATCTCGGAGTACCGCATTTTCTGCCAGCCTCGTGCCCATGGCACAATTACGGCTTGCTAATTGATTCAACGGCGCATACAGTGAACAACAAATTCACAGTCTACTATCTTGTGGATTAAGATGCTTGAGCCCTTCAAAAAAGTCGGAAAACTCGTCCAACAAGCCCTTAAAGCCTTCTAGACTAACGAGGCCCCTTCCCTTCGTGCAGCCACACAGAAATTCAATGATGCGTACAGAAGGATTAAGAGACGAGCCCATAGCGTTTAATCGAAGAGCCAGCGGCCCAAAACTAATAGGTTACTTACAGACGCAAAGACACTGAACTCCGTCTTTGCCTCTACTTACTCGCCTTAACTAACCTAGAATGCGCGCCAGTCTCCCTATACTTGAGGCGAGCCGCAATAATATACTGAGGGAGAAGTGGATGCACGCTAAGATGCCGGGGCAATCACCACCTGCCTGCGGCAAGCATTGGTGCCGTAGGTATATGGAGTGTCACAGCGAGTTTATGTTGCGGAAGAACAAGGTATATAAGCATAATCAAATGGCTGCAGAGGACCTAGCTGCTATGCGCACCTAGTATATAAAGTTCTACGCTATTAAATAATAAGAGATTCTCCCGGCCGAATCTAGCTAGATAATCGTATATATAACACGCCCCGGAACGTCTACATGCTCTCTAGGCGCGCAATTAAACGTTATTACCCAGACAATTTCTCTATTAAACTATTTCTTAATGGCGCTAACGCGCTAGTCTCCTACGGTAATATACTTTTAAGGACTCTTAAACGCATAAACACTGTTAACGTTCGGCATAAGAAGTAATAAAGAAAAGCTCAGATATATGTACAGAACGGCGGCATGCTTACTGTCGATCAAGGTCGTGAGCTCGTGTACTAGCGTACGGAAGAGCAGAGAAAGAAGGCTCAAAAGAGGGGGAAGGCGCGATAAATAGGCGAAAGAAATGCAAAGAAAGGCTACAGCCAAAACGCGGCGTTAAGCACGGCAACGGCAGAATATTAAGCTTTTAGAACAATTCTTTGAACCCGTGAAATAACCCTATTGAGTTTAATAATATGCATTGTTTTCCAATATGGGACGTTGATAAGGCGGCCACCCCCTTTTAAGGAGTGGCTGAAGTAAGCGATGATCAATAGAAGCCACATGTACGCCTCTGTCATTTATCACGCATGTGTTCGCCAGGCATTTACAGACGGGTCTCGTACAGTGACGTGGACGTCTTGAACCCATCTTGTACCCAATCAAAGGTCGGAATTCCCCCAAAGAAACCTTACCGCATCTTTGGCCGCACTGCCCCTAAGCCACCCATACAGCTTCGACCGGTAATATCGCGACTTGTCAACGCGTTCCGCCGGCTTTGTAAACTGCTCTTGCAGGAAGGTTCATACGTTGCTGATGATAGGTGCTGTTTCGAATATTGCTTCTTGAAGGCAACCATGGCAGTGTGGCTAGCATCGTACTAAACGACCCTTAAGAGCGCAACTCCCCCACTCACCCAGGCGCTTGTTAGTCGTTTGGCTTTATTCAAGTTTGCAGAACATTTCAATCATGTCACCCGTACCGTTGATTATTGTACCAGCTCTTTATCTCGTTATCACTAGTGTTTACTATGCCAGCCTTTCCGATGCTCACCCCTTTTCTTCCTCAGTCTCATCCGCCATACAAGCCTGGCCCTATATAAGGGCCTTATCAACTGATTGGCCCACCCCATCATCTATCGGCATTGCATTACCTACACCCTTACCATGCAGTGATCCGTCATGGACACCGTCTCCTGAAACTTGGGCTGCTGAAGATGTGGATAAATTACTAGCAAACACCAGAGGAAATTGGGGTTCAGGGACAAGTTTCGTCGACTACATTGCAAAGTATACCGGGCTGATAAATCAGCAATGTGGGATTGGCGTTATTGGGACCTGCGTCGTACCCGATTGTAACGGTTTGCATTACGGTCTTAACAGCTGGGAAGCTTTTGGCACTTACAACGTTCACAGCTTTCCAAAATGCCGGAGGTGAAAAGTGGGTGTACTTCACCGCCGTTAGCATCGTCGAAATGAACACTATGCTTAATCTAATTAATGTAAGCCACCCATCTCTTAACTAAAGTTGGGTACGATCATAATTACTTACACTGAACCGAATCCCAGGCGGGGATTAATACAGGAACGACCGATTTAAGCCTTCTCCTTGGGCAAATTACGAACGATTTTTTCCCTCCGCAACCTCAACCTACAAAGAAAAATATATGGCCGTGGATTGAAGCAGCTTTAACCTCTCTGCTCGCGTTTATACCCTTGATAGGTAAGGATAAGTATATTAATGTTAGGTCGGCTGTAGGACAGAGCGCAGCAGCATTTGCAGTTGGCGGCTTGTCCGAGCTTTCTCCGAAATCCTCAGATCCAGTGTAAGTATTACGCCTAACCTATTAGTTAATATCCCTTAACCAATCTTACAGGGCATATTACCTTGGTACCGAACAGAAACTGGGCACAACGTTTGAGAATTTCTTCAACAATGCCACATTAACGCTAGAGAAGTGGTCACAGACCCTATTTAATGGTGAAGCAGATGCGTCTGGAAAAACAATCATGTATGCGTCGATGCCTACTTCTGGGAGCAAAGTTGTAATCGTCTTTGCGATGCTAATTCCGTCTTAGCGACTACTTCGCGGGAGGAAGATTTGCGATAAGTTACAACGTTACTGAATCGGAGATAGAGGACTACTATTTTCAAACAATGGTATCGAATGTCGTCAACGACCAATGGAAGTGAGTTAAAGCAACCGGTTTAGAACAGTTAGTTACTGACTATCGATACAAGGAGTAGCAATCTCCCCACCAGGCAGTTTGTGATGTGCACAAATGGAACCGCTTCGTGCAACGAGACATCACTCTACGCCGAGGGCGGACGCACTTGCTGCCTATACAGGTTAGCTAATCCCGTTTGACGCAAAATATATAACACTAATTAGTAATAACGCGCAAAACAGCCTCGAAAAAAATGGAAATTACAGTACGCCGCCTGGCTTAAATAACTTAGAAAGCTCTACGTTTGGCATCAACGCATCTGTAAGTTTTTAAAGCACCTAAAAGCAATAATTTAATACTCTTTAAGATTACTAGGGAACTCTGCTGACCTTATGGAATAATACTAGAGTATCACTGCTAGCAGTCTCCATTCCTATCTCGCTCAAGGATTGAACTACAATGCTAGCGATATTAGCACCCGTATACAAGCCTCTCTACAAGGTAACTCGACTACACAAGCTTTTGCGGAAGGGGTAGGGTTCCAAGGTTAGTATTCAATGGAATTCACCAAGTCAAGCACCTATAGCCCGTGAGCTAAGAAGATCCAAAAATGTACAGGCATCTGGACGCTTCCAGTCTGCGACGTGGGGGACAAAGGCTTTTGGGTCGCCAACTACAACCTCAAAGAATTGCCCTGCTGTTGCGGTGCTGACTGCGCCGAGACCAATAAATTTATCAACGAGGCGCAATTGGAGAATTTTGGAGACTTCTACAAAAACTGCAAACAACAGTATCAAGAATTTGTCTCTCCTCCTGCGCCGGCGAGAGGCAGATCTGTGCGAATTGCAATTGCAATTGTCTTCTCGGTAATAATCATATTTGCGGTAATTGGTTGTATCAAGCCCCGTTAATATAGTTGTGTTACACCATCATAAATGAACAATTACAGACGGTAGCAGATTGGGAAATCGGGCGGATTAGGGAGCTTGCGAAGAAGCCTTTATTAAAAGAACCTTAAGAGTTATAGGGTTAGTAATACAGGTCACGTTTATGATCTACCTACTCGAGACTTGATAAAGACAGAGTAGACAGAGAAGGCTTAATCTGTATACTATATGCTTGGTAACATGCTGAACTTATAAAGGGTTTTATTCGGCTGCGGCTAATAAGGCCGGTCTCTTTGGTTCGACATAACAGCAGAGCAGGCAGAGCAGAGACTAAATTATACAGAGGCCTTGGAATATTTAAGGACGGTCTTTCTCCATCTATTCCCTGGTTCTTTGTACTTGACCTATTCTTGTCTTCTGCACTAGGTGGTTAGAAGATATCTTATCTTTGGTTTTGAATAGCGCTTCTACAATTGTCGTAGTGAACTTGGTTCAACACTATTCCGTACTTAAGTAACGACTCTGAGTACACGGCCTAGTTTAAACAAAAATTAGAGTTGTATTGTTATAGCTAAGTTACCTTATGTGTTGCGACCTACCTTACCTTAATCGGATAGCCTATACCTCTTTTGGACCCTTACTTGGAACCTGGTTGCGATAATGGCTTGGACGAATCTGATTCAAGGTTAACCCTTGAGCCGACAGACTCTATGTTGCATAGGATCGACCCTGTTTATAGCACTTTGAGTACCTAACGTGGGGCTGACCGCAAGAAATTATGTCGGATTCCGGAGAACCTAGCGTTAGAGCAGCGGTTGCGCTGTCAACCGAAAGCAGCGTAACTAGATTCACTAATTAATAGTAAATCGTCAGCACTTTCCCCAAATAACAGGAAGGCCCGGAGGGTTGGACTGGGAATGCTACTCACGACGCACAACTCCTATTTGTTGCGGGTACATATAGCTCGCGTATATACTACTTGCGTTGCTAACGGTGTTGATCAGCGCTGGTGCTGCTGCTTGTTTCGCTGGAGGGCGCGGGATGGAATTGCAAATCCAGGCCAGCGTGACGACATACCGGTATATACTGCCGGAACTATCAACATCATAACGTGGTAACGCGGCGCCATTGCCTTTATCGTTGCTCCTAGAATGAACGCTGTCAGGCTCATACGGAGCGGGAGCACGACGTGCAGATAGTGTTCGCCTGTGCGATTCGCGTGCCGGGCATTTCTAGCTTGAAGCCGTGGAAGAAGGACTGGGATTGTGAGTCGATCCAGTTGTCTTTCCTGATATCTTCTTGTAGGCGCTACACGGCGAGTTGGCGTTCTTCTACAGTCAGCCAAGAGGTTTTGCGCGGGAAGTTAGGGAGGATGAAGTAGGAGGCGAAGGCGATTACGACGGTAATGCAACCTTTGATTATGAAGACCCAGCGCCTGTGATTAGATTCGTCAGTCCACTGCTTGGGTGGGTTAGAAGATTGGTAGGATGGGGAAGAAAATTCCCATCGGGTAAATGTCAATAGGGGAAGAATTTTACCATGCGCGCAATCCTCTCGTCCCGTTCATGTTACTAGTGATACCCGCCGTGACTAGCCGGGCAAAAGCGCTGGAAACAATGCAGCCGGAAGAGAGAATCGCGGTACGCAGGCCAAACTCTTTGCGCGTATACCATGCTGAGAGATAGAATACGCATCCAGGCTGGGTAATTCGGCATCAAATGAGTTCCCATCGTTGCAGAAACAGGTACTCACAAAGTACGCTGCTATAACAAACCCGAGGAAGAAGCGGGTTGCGAGCAAACATCCAAAGCTTTGCAGCCTGCTGTCGTACCGGAGATGGTGCCCCAAACCATCATGCGGCTGAGCGGGTGGATGGCTGGCATGCCGATTTTGTTTAGGAAGAAGTTTGAGGGGGCTATGAGAGATTAACGCGCGATCAATTTGAGGGTGGGGCAGGAGTCTTTTACTCTGCATCAGAATGTAGCCCACAACAAGATACTAACGGTTGTCTGTTCTCCAGAATCGCATCAGTATCTGTCCTCCCATCCGTCCCGCTTCAGCTCATCGCAATTGCATCGCTTGTGTCCACAATATCGAATCCTCCCTCCACACTCAGAAAAACCCAACCTGATAGTCCATACTACTCAATTTCAACTCATCCTGCAACCCGCTGAACCTCACCGCCGCAATATTATTGCAATCCAGATAATTCATGATATACACCAAGATAACCATGACAGCAACCGCATACCGAGCTTGCGCTCCAGCTCCATTCCCGCCGCAGCGCCATATCCCGGGGCCATTGGCTGGATGAGTAGGGGAGCCTCAAGCTTGGACAAGATGGCTGCCGTGGCCGGGCATATTTGCGAGTGTGACGTCGTGCTCAGAGAGGTGCTACGGAGCAAGCTTGCCGTTGGTGTGGATAAAGTCCACGGCGAAGTCCAAGAGCGTCTCGAAGTTGCCTCGGTATGGAGAGATAGCGAGGATGAAGCTATCAACAACGGAGATGAATGGACATGCAGGTAACAGCTTCTCACTTCCGATGCGAAAAATGGCGGAGTGCGGCGGAGACCAGGCTAAATTAAAAGGTGGATGACGATGACAACACAGATTTGCCTAACTTTAGACAATATACCTTATCCAGGCATATCAACGAGATCTTACCACCTATCCTGTCGCTCTGACCGACATGTCATCCCGCTAACAAGTGGGTGCTGGCAGAGCGAGAGGAGATTGTGTCTGGGGTGGTGGTAGCGACGATTATCATTGAACCGCATAGCCGTACGCGGGAACCGCGCCACTTACGATCATTAAAACACCAATGACTATCAATAGCCGACGGCGTTGCCAGTAGAACTGAAGCTGAGGGAGGCGGTGTAACGTCAGTGCCAGTTCCTGTGGTGAGAACGCGAGGTCGTACGTCCCGCGCGTGCCCTCGCTGCGACATACCCGCCACTGGGGCCCAGCTTCCCCGTTTTTTGGCGTAAATTGGACGGCCGGGCTGGGCGGCTGGGCCGAGCGGCTTGACGAGGGTGCGGTGTGATGCATCGGCGGTACTGTAGAACATGAATGGTGGTTTTAGTCCATGAGAATTGGTGAAAGGCTCTGGATAGCAAATGAGCTTAGGCGTCGGTTCTTTATCTTAACAAGATAGAGTTGCGCAATCATCGTGAAGCCGCAGGATGGATGCGCCATGCTGCTATCAAGTTTTGCGTGTAGAACGAAGCTTTTTGAAAATGACCCTTTTTCGTTGATTTCCACAGTCTCCGCAATACTCGTCGTCCAGGCGAGACGACAAGCTTTCGGAGCGCTCCAGTAAGGAGTGTTTATAGTGCTATAACCAAATTCAGGTTGGAGGGACGTATATCTCAATCTCCAAGCAGGGCATTGTCGGAGCCACTGAAGCTAGAGAGCAAAAGCCGACCCGAAGAACGGTCACCGAAAGCCAGACGTCAATTTACATTTAGCCAACACGGGAACGACGCTCACAGTCCTTTTTTCAAATTCTGATAACACATCTGTTACTTGCTGGGACATGTTGTGCCATGGAAGCCAAAGCCAATCACACCATTCACCTCCCAGCCCTACCGAGCTCCTGCATGCTCTTTGCGTCCAGGCAAAGCAAATAGCTCTTCCCAACCGCTCCGTCTAGCACGACACTCAATAACACTCAGTCGTCTTCAGCATCACCGGCTGGATTGCGGACAAATATCGGTTCACCGGAAGAGTGCGCAAACTTCCCCCAATAGATGGCCATCAACGAGAGTACTGTAGCCCCGGTTCGCAGCACCGCAAGTGTAGCGAAATTCGCCTTTGGTTTAGGCGACTTCTCCTTCGAGTATACAAGAGAATAACAGGAATGGGTCGGTCACCCTCCTTGCCGGTATGGTGACGAAATAAGTGAGGACGTAGGTTTTCTCATACAAAATATCGTAGCATTAGCAGGGAGGGTGGCCGACCCATTCTTGTTATTCCCTTGTAGAAGCGCGCCCGGGATAGTTGATGAATTGATGATATAATATGTTGATTGAACTCTCGTGCAAGCTCCTATATCGAATATTCTACATGAGGACGAGCTTGTGGTGCACGGACCAATGATGACTAAGCAAAGAAAAAACCGTGTGGACTACCCTCTTCAACAATAGTGCACAGCCCGGCTTAGCCCATATATCAACGCCAAAATTCTAACATATTGAAAGCTTAATTATATTAGCAATCTACCACCTAAATGCATGCGCCTACTAAGTGCGATCTAGTAATTCATCCTAGCTATTTGCAGATTGCTGATAAGTATAAAGTAGACTATTCAACGCTATCGAGCCATTAGTTAAGTAGCTACCTTTTGCTAAGATTTCATATAATAATAAAATGGCGTCTTAAAAACTATTAAATAATTTATTAGGTGATGTTTTAAGAGAGAGTCACGTGCACAGCAGAAACTCGTAGATTACTCCTTGCAACATTCCACACAACGTGGGGGCCGGCCTTGTCGAGGACCCCCACACCAATGTGAAGCGCTATTTACCGCACATTGCGGTATGCAGGCCCCAAATATCCCACTTTCAGAATTTCGAAAGGCTGAAACGCCCTTCGTTTACGGTGCGCTTCTTCTGACACGTACTCATGCTGAAAATTCAAGCACAAATCTCCGGGTCAGGCATTACACCCATATCGCTGTGCCTCACCCTTACATAGAGATCCCAACAGTATTCAATTTTCTATAAGATGGCTACAATTCACCATTTTCCGAGGATTTTTGATGGAACCAACCTCTATACACGGAATAGTACTAAACATTCCCAACTCGTCGACTACATAAGTTAACATATTCATCAACATGCCAACACGACCTGATGAAATCGATGAAGAAGAACAAGATTCTCGAAGACTGCGCAAAAAGTGGAACATTTACTTCTGGCGGCAGTATGGCACTTTTAGATGGCCAGAGTGGTGTAGGAAATATGTTGAAGATATCAACCAAGTGATATCAACAAGATACGATGGTTACGCCGCCAGTGTCGATGAGCATCAGCCCTGGACCCGCGGCAATCTGAGTCGGGCGGAAGAGTTGGCAAATTTCGCTCAAAAATGCATAAGAGATCAAGTGAACGAAGAGACTTGGAGGTATCGGTTAGAAGGTCGGGTATTTTTTCGATTTGAGAAAGAAGTTGCCTGGTAAGCCTTCCTCATTACCCACTCATATATATATTACATAAAATTCGTAGTCCTAAATGCCGTGGTCGAATCTGGCGTTCCAAAACCGAAGTGTCACACGCTGGTGATCCTAGGCTCAAAATACGCCAAGAAAAGCGTATTACATGCAGCTGCCCAGATGTTGACGGGTAAGTGTGTCGTTCTGCATGGCTGAACTGGGAACAGTTCTGATATTACCCCCTCCCCTTTGCTTTCCAAAGCTTAACTTCATTTGAATGCAGCTAACTGTTTCTTCATCTAGCGGCGATCCTGGATTATCTGATATATTTCTTGATCTGTGCGGGACTAGCATGATTCACGAAGACGTGTCTTTTCCGAAACCCAAAAAGACTAGTGTTCCAGTAAAACCAGATCACGTATGGGGTCTTTCGCAAACTTCTCTGTTTACTTCGGCTTTAGAGGCTCACTGTGTTCGGGGGATAACGGATAGCAACAATACGAAACGAGTAGAAGAAGTAATATCGTCAAACCCGTATCCAACGTCCGATAAACCACTCCTCTTTCCGTTCTTGGTTGCTGAAGCCAAACAAGAAAAGACATTAGACACAGTCTCAGACATTGAAAAGAAATCAGCTTTTGCCATACGGACGTCCCTTAAGAAGCAGAAGCAATTATTTGAATTGGTCAAAGAGCACTTACCTGCGTCCAGCAGGGAGCCCATTCTACCTCTAGTATGGTTTATTGCCTGGAAAGGCGACGAGTGGCATCTCTATTTTGGATACACAGAGGACATCCCGGGGGCTACAGAGCCAAACAACTTCAAATCTGTTCGTCAGAATCCTTCCCAAAATATCGGCTCTGGTGGTGCTAAAAAGATTTAGGTTATCGTCGAGATATGGAGTGGTCACATATCCGACAGGGAGTCCGCCTTACATCTGCTTCTCCTCATTGACTACATTGTAGATTGGGGGAGGGACATTTACCGCCCTCGTGTTTTATCTTATCTGAGAATACTCTCCATCCCAGACGTCGAAAAAGCAATGTCTATCGGGCCGGACAGCAATATCTTTTCTCTCAGACCGACCGAGTCGTGGATGCGGCGCGGGCGACAGGACGCTGACTCGGTTGACTGGCTTGACAGCGTTGAAAGCGATCCTCCGGATATTCCTTCCAACTCGAAATTACAGCATTTCGACTCTAAAGTAGGCTGTGTGCGCCAGGCATCCGACCTTGAATCCCATGTTCGAGGGCTTTACATTACTGCAGACAATCTCAATACTCTCTTGTACTCATTTGAGACCGAGTCCCAGGTTCAAGACTTCTGTGTCACCATCCTCCAATTTCTACGGAAAAGCTCGTTCCGCACGAATGGTGATGAAATCTTGAGGCTTGTCGAACGTGCATGGGCTCCACATCACCAGCCTCGGTATCCCTACTCCGGCGAAGTCTACGTATTGATGAGTTTCTCGTACTATTTCAATATCCAATGGGATCTGGTCAGAGAATTTAGCTTCCTAGCAGTCGCTCAAGAAGCGCTCGACCGAATATGTGATATTTCGCAAAGGAAACGCACATGGTCTAGAGATATTAAGACCGATTCCATTCATCTGGTTTGGTCTTCAGAAGACTGGAGGGAATGTAGGAACCTGATGCTGCAGGCAAATCCCTTGCGACGGAAAGAGATCTTCACCGCAGCGATTGAGCGTATGACATATACATTTGATGTTAATCCTCCAAGATCAGCGTATACTTTCAATATTGATGGCATGACTGGCGTTGCGACATATCCCATCGCGAGCGAGCAAATTCGGCCACATCACATTCGACTGAACTTGTGTAAACATGGCGACAGTAAAACCTTTCGCCTCACTGTTCTCTCCATGCACGAAAAATACCGTATCGGACGCCGCGACCTTGAGGAACCCTTTCTGTGGAAGTCAAAACGGTATGGGATAGATCCAATTTTTGAAGGCAATCTACCGCTAAGTTCGTCCTTATCTCAAACCGCTGATAAGTTGGACGAATGCCTGGCCATACTGGAGAAGCGGTTTGCCAGCATCAGATTCCTTGTGGGCGATTTCATCTCCTCCAACACCAAAGTACACAAAGGATTTCCTCCGTTGTGCATTTACATTCTTGAAGATGTCGGCCGTCCAGTAACCCACCGCTTCCTCTGCATCGCACTACAAAATTGGGCATGCAAAGAACGGTTTCCTTCCACCGTCAGAGAAGGGCGACCGGGCAAGTTCAATCGCAAACTGCTTGTGAAGGCCAATGGGGTTGAAATGACACCGGCAGAAATATCTAGCGTGGACGGGATTAAGTCGAGAATTCCCCAACTTAGAGAGCCCGAGAATATTACAAAGATGATGCTAGAATGGATTGAGACACTGACGGAAAATATTGAAGGTGACAGCATGCTAAACGAAGAAGGACTATTGCTGGTTGAAATATCCGAACATCTTTTTCGTTTATTGTAGATGTTAGAGCAAACTTTGTCTGGATGTTGTTGATTCCACTACAATATTCGTGTCTCGAAGTTCGCTATATGCACAGAACATAAACTTTTGCATCAAAAGGATGGCGTTGTCCTTTCAACAAACCATTTGACCTGTTCAAGAAGAAGAGGAAGAAAAAGAAGATAAGATCTCTCTGCGGACCAACTGCAATCAAATCAACACCACACGTACATTCGTTCACCTGAGCAGTGGCGGTGTAAAGTATTCAAAGTCGAGCCGAAGTTGGGCCAGACATAATTTAACTTACATATGTGGGGCTACGGAGCTAGCTGAAAAGGCGTATTAGAAGAGGTTAGGTTGCGCGTTACCTTAGCAAGTTTAGACCAACGTTAAGAATTTAATACTTGTTACGCAATATAAGCGGATAAATTACATATTAACGTGTATGTAGTCAATATTTCTCCGCGCCTAATAGTAATTACCATGACACTCTTCTTCCGAATAGGTCGATATAAATTCAGAGCAACGATTTCTTGAGCAAATAGAGGGAGCTATCGTTGCCAGCTTCCGTCCAAGTCCTCATGATTCGTAGTCCGCTGGCAGAAACCATGTCTTCTACTTGTTTTTTGGTCCATTTGTATGAATAGCCCAGCAATATGTGCTCCCCCTGCCTGATATGGACAACAACTGTGCCCTCCTGGCCTTTATTGTCCTCAAACTTGAGCTCCACATCTCTTTTGGATCGGACAAATCGCTTGAATTATCTGTTAGTAAAATCTTGAAAAGGCTTGCTAGACTGACCATGTGTCTCCTTGAAGCAGAATCCCACCGTGCGACATATTCCCAGTGTTCAGCGTTCCCATCTAGAATACAACGGGCATCACCTCCAAGAATCTCACCAGTATTTCGAATTGCGTTCCTCATGAACTGTTCCCTGATGGGGAAATTTTCGCCGTACGAAGCCTTAATTTTATCCACGTCTCCGCAGAGATCAATGCCAATGAGAATTTTGTCATCTACATGTTGCATGTGATCCGAGAATAGGCTTCGCAAAAAGGAAATTACTTCCTCAGGATCCATGTTGGTGATGCTGGATCCGAACCACAGGAAGCACCGAGAATTTACGCCTTTCTCAGCGTCTCTTGTCCCGTTCGACATTGGACTCCCTGAGGGATTTCGAAACTGCTGGTCATCTAATGCTTGTATCGAATGGGAGTAGGGCCCACAGATACCACATATATTCAACCTTGGTACATTGTCCACTACGAAAAGCTGCTGTCGGAGCTGAAACAAACGATCTCGGAGGTCTTGGAGTTGGAGATCAATCTATCCTTCAACGTTCAATAGGTGATGCAATTGATTACAACATCCATGGAGACTTCAATGGACTCACCGCGTAGTAAGTTGCAGAGATCGTCGCTCCTCTTTGATTAGATTGATTTGACATGATGTGCATCAGCTCTTTGAGCAGAATTAATGCTTTATTTAAACGACTATATCTCCAGTGTTAGATATGAGACCACCATTCATGTAGAAAACTTACCCAGCTCCAAGATCGACAAGTGCTAAGTGTTGCGATGATGTGGTTGTTGCTTCGGAATCCCCTAGCTTGACAAGTATTATAAGCCTCATTCTGAATTGCAAGAGCAATTGATTACTTTGTCAATGCGCTTTGGCATATCTGAGACCAGTTCAATTGTTGCCTTCGACGGCTCAACAAGTGCTTCCATCTACATAATTAGTCTTTTCAATTGCATAGGTTCAACTACTCACAATATCTTTGCAATATGCTCGAATGAGGGCAAGCTCTTCCCTGTATAGATAATAACATGCGGCATGTGTCATGTTCTCGAAGATATTGATGCCGTCGGTATCATACAACACCACTTGTCAACTGTGAGATATTATATTCATGATTCAAGACGCGGGGAGTCTTACGCGATGGTAAGCTTTTGGTCCATTCCAAGATGGGTAAACCTGGTTCTTGAGCTACTTGAACGGAAGCTGTTCTCAATCCATCTATGATCTGTGATCTCAGGCTTTCGAGGGCAGTTTGTCCCTGGTCCTCGCGGGCGTCAATAATTTCTATCTCTGGTGGTGGTGTAGGAAGGGTCATGCTGATCATTTCTTCATAGACGACTCCTAATTGGGGATGGAAGTAATCAACATAAACTTCGAGAAATATAATTCCCAACTCAACAGACCCCTTCGACCACAGGGGATATAAATACGCATAGCAGTTCCCACAACATTTATATGGTTGGTCAGTTATGTCATGTCGCCAAGATGCTAGTCACCAAAAAAAAAGTATTCTAATTACGCACGCGTGGACGCCCTGCGGCTCAAGAACCCCGAAGGGGGTTAGTAAAGCGGCTGCTGCAGTGGCCGGTGAGTTTTCCACCTCCAAAGTCGGAGGCTGAGCTTCCATGATTGAGGCTTCAGCCTGATTCAAGCCGTTGCATGTCACTACAACCTACGGATTCGTGGGTGCTGGATCAAGTCCCAATTGCTTATCGTTTGTGCATCTTCATCCTCGCGTATTATGCACATTGTCCTGCCCATGACTATCATACAATGCGGCTGAAAAAAAAAGGAAATTGCTCCAACTTTGCTAATCCTGACGGCTCAGCTGACCATTCTCCCTCGCTAGCATTCTCCCTCGCTAGCATTCTCCCTCGCTAGCATTCTCCCTCGCTAGTTTCGTTGCTGGTTGTATGACCAAGTCTAGATCAATAGACTCGATTCTTCGTATCTCTTATGTGCAACCATTTCCGAGGGAAATCCGATAAGATTACACATTGAGGCTCAAATCCTCGTGTAGCCGTTGAGCCTAAACCTGTTTAGACCAATTAACCAAGTTTGTGATTGAGAAATAAGAATTCGTGGATAATGCTAGACTTTGCTCAAGCGGCCTATCTAAAACATCCTCGTCGGCATAATCATGGTTATCTAACTAAAAGGTATCATCATCTGGAAGTCTTCCAGTGATTATAACGCTGCGTTTATCTCTTTGGTCGTGATAGTTGAGTAATCTCTGCGTCCCAATCTGTTTTACAATACCGAACAAGCCATTATGGTTGAGCAGATTGCAGTTGGATAATTCATGCGTCGTTGCAACCGAGCATTTGCACGGAGCACCTGAGAAGCGGTATCGATCTGAAGCATATTAGCATGGTACGTAGCAATAAAGCAGACGAATCTTTACCTTCCCATCGTTCGAATTTCAAGGATACTCGTTTCAACTTTTCCCACCTCGCGTCTGTGTCGCGTCTTTGAGCCGTGCTTAGCTTTGCGATATCCCAACTCGTTAAATTATCACCAGCATCCCATCTCTGAACTAGCAAAGAACCATTTTCTCTCTCAACGCAGCTGACTCTGCAACGTGATTTTGATGATCGGCATTCGCAACGTTCTCGTACCACGTTGGTTAGGCCATCCATCTCTATGGCAACAATGGAAAGCCGAGATGACTGGTCCTTGCTCTTTAAGAAGATGACTAGCAGAGGCTTCAACGGTTTTGCATGAAGCCGCGCCCGAGATGACGCGCCAGTATTGATAGTTGTGAATGTTGCCACTGTACTTTGGGACGCAGTAGTGGCTGCTGTGGATGTTGTCATGATACTTGCTCTGTCTGAGCTAGTCGGGGACGTGCGACTCTTTGGTGTTGCTAATGGGCTTGATGAGGTCGACAATAGTGAGGCAGGAACAGGTTTGCGACTAAGTATCGTGGAATTTACCAACGAAAAACTTCGGCCTGCGGCTCCTGGGACGGCCAAATTGTTGGGATTGCTCCTGAGACCTAGCAAAGTGGGCGGCGCACGTTGATCAATTGTTGTAGCTGTACGACTGGGATTTCTGCTGTTCTCGTTTCTCGAAATGTGGATTGGACTACCAAGAGATGACTGTTGTATTGATGTAGTTGATGCGTTTGGAGTCACTCTGTTGAATGGCTCTGGCAACCACAGTTGAATTCGTCCATATTCCTGTATGGTTTCTGATTGACTAGATATCACACACGTAACCACTACCATTGCTTGATCATACCGTTCATATACTTTGTAGCCGGTTAAAAGGTGTTGCAGTCGATATATGTGTTTTAACTCTTGAAACTCAGGAGTTATTTCGTTGCTGCCACTACCCAAAACGACTTCAAGTGCCTTTTGGCTTGAACTCGGAGTGGCATAAAGTGGAAGAAAGGAGAACTTCTCAACGTCTACATCCACCTCCAACGGCGGGATGGATCTGTCCGGCGCGGTTAAGTCTTTGATGGTTTCGATCAATCTGTACATAGTATGAGAGACGGGATGGACTGCGAGTTCCCGTGTTAATGTCTCGGACTTTTTGGAAAGGGGAACACGGAGGACTGGTGGGTGTACTTTCTGGGTATGCGGAGAGAAGAAGCTGGTTATATCCTCTTCAACCCATATCTCATATTGGCTGTCCTTGAATGAAACTTCCATGTTCGGAGGAAGAAGCTTCTGAGTCGAAGGTGCCGAGAAGCGCTGACACTCATCGTAGAGGTCTTCATGAAGCTGGTTGATATAACCAGGCCATTGGGAATCCGTTGAGGTTTCACGTATTTCCGTGAAGGAAGTACTACTTTGGATGCGCTTTAGGATCCAGATACATTTGAGGAGGTTCAAGTATTTTTCTGGTTCGGGTGTCCTGTCAACCAGAAACCGGCCAGCTTTGAAGGTCTTGGTGCTGTTCTGAAAGTGCTCAAGGAATGAATCAGCCCCGAGCTGGAGGGGAAACCGGCCTGGATCCCGTACTGCCGGACGTGACCTTGCCGCAGCCTCAAGGAATTTTTTGTCGATGTGTTCCGGTACCTGCAAGGGTATATCCTTGCACAGATCATTTTCAATGATGGCTTCTGCGACGTCGGGTATGAGCAACCCCTGAAGGTTCATCAAGCTTGTGTGGACCTCATCGATTCTGCTTGCGAGATCGCCATGGATGTCGACCAGATCGCGCCGAACATCTGAAAGCAGTGTGAGTTCTAGCGGCTTCAACAGTAGCAGAATCTTGCTCTTGTGCGCATTAAGTCTCTTTTGCAAACGCTCAGCCTTCGGGCGATAGACCAGGTTCCATTCCACATTTCGCACTGGCCCACGCTTTGCACGAAACTCGGCATTCTCGTCAAGCAGTCTTTTGCAATCCGCTAAAGTCGCCTGGTAGTCTCCGACGATCTCTTGAATCGAGGAGAGGTCCCATTCTTTTTGAGGAGCTGGGCGTCGACGTTGGCGATGCTCTCGCCATGTATCACCGGCATTTTTAACGACGTCGCAAATAGAGTCAAGATTCTTCGCTAGATCTTGAATATCTTCACCTAGCTCTGCGTACTGTCGATCTGCTCGAGAGACGGCCGAGTCAGCAAATTCGCCATTCAAATGAACGAGCAGACCTCACAATACAAATCTACCTACTTGCGCTATTTTCAGAGCTAAATCCTAACTGATAGATCTGCCAGGCAAAACTCGCTGCTTTCGTGATATCGGCAAGTGAAACGGGGATCATCGCTCCCAAAGAAATGTAAAAGGGGGTTGTAACAGGGCGGAGGTGTATTTTGCAGTAAGTACAAACTCCTAACTATGTCCTACATCCTTTGTAGTCTCCTTCATGAAGTTGAAAAAAAACGGTCGAACATCTTAGCCAGCAATCATTCATGATGAGGGATAATGCCAAGTCTTGGCATGCTCTACCACAAACAAACATATTAAGCGATAAAGTCAGCATCACAGCCTGAGATGCAAGCCTAAAATATGACGGCCAATGTGGCTGAAGCCCCTTTTGCCTACTGTATGGTTTGCACGCTACGTACCCCTCACGGACCTTCAGTTCTCGGCATCCTTCGCGCCCTGGAGCATGCTCAGTGGTCGCCTTCGAATAGGATGGCGCAGTATTGCGATAGTTCTACACAGCCGGCACTCAGCAAGGCATATCTCGTATTGCTTTTTGAAAGAAAAGCAATATGATGCGCCCAATACGTGGACAATAGTGCTACACGTAGAACCACTTGCGTCGCGTGGTCGCATCCAGAACGCATACGCCCACCGAAGGCCTGTCACACAGCCATATCACACCATTTGGGCATGTCCTAGTCTTTCCTTGGCTCAGCCTCTTCTGGTCACTGACAAGCCAAGTTCAATATTCTGATTGAGGCTGATATTCGCATTTTCTGGCCCACATGGATGCAAGGCATGTTCTTGTCCAGACTTTGCTCTCACCATTTGCCCTTACTGTGAATCACGGATTGAAATATGACCACGATGGCCGATTCAGAACCTCCAGGCATGTATCCGTCTCTTCCACAAGATGCCTCGAGGCTCTCGGGCCATGATGGCGATGACGCCTCGAGCATCAACCATGCTATACAGGATCTCCTGCCCGCAAACATATCCAACACGATCTCCAACAAAGCCCCAGAGAATCGATTCCGATTAGATGTATGGGACGTCACTGGTTTGGTCATCAATAGAATGATTGGTGAGTGTGACGAACGATCCAAGAATCTTGCTGCTTATAGATTTCATAGGGAGTGGAATCTTCAATTCGCCAGGCACAGTGATGAGAGGAACGCATAGCGTTGGTGCATCTCTGTTGCTTTGGGCAGCCGGAGCGATATACGGAATATGCGGTTGCCACGTCTTCATCGAACTGGGACTGACAATTCCCCAAGTCAACGTCAACGGCGTTGATGTTGGCATACCTCGAAGTGGTGGAACTATTCACTACCTCCAATACGCTTACGGCTGGCCGTCTTATCGACCTGGAACAGTGCGACTGATCGGTTGCGTATACTCCCTCATATACATCATCATTGGCAACGTCGCTCCAAATTGTCTTGTCTTTGGCCAACGCGTCTTGATGTCTGCAGATGTTCCAGTAACAAATGGTGCGGTTCGAGGTATAGCGATCAGCGTTGCAACAGCAACATGTCTAATCCATGCAATCTCGAGAAGAGGGGGTATTTGGCTAAGCAATGTCTTTGCTGTAGTCAAGATTCTTATTTTGCTTCTCATCTGTATAACTGCCATCTGCGCCGGCGCGGGAGCTTTCCATACCACAACCCCCGCGGCACAAAACATGGCAGTTGAGCATTCTTTTGCGGGCGCCTCGAACAACTCATATGGGTACACGCAAGCTTTTCTAGCCGTTGTATTCGCCTGTTCCGCGGTCGAGCAACCAACTTATGTATGTCATCAATGATGCGTTCTATGAGGAAAACGCCCCTAACTTGAAAAGGTGCTCGGAGAGATTGGGCGTCCGCACAAGACATTTCCAAGAGGTACAATCATAGGTGCTACACTCACATTAGCATTATATGTTCTTGTGAACATCTCATATGTAAGTACCGTCCATGCCTTCGCCGTATCAAAGCTCCAAGCTGAAACGAAACGTCCAATGTAGATGGTTGTTGTTCCAAAGTCAGACCAGCTGAACGCCTCATTAAACGTTGCTCAGCAGTTCTTCCAATTAACATTTGGCAAAATCGGAGGAGGCCATTTCAACGCGAAAAGAGTTTTTTCCGCATTTTTAGCCATATCCACATTTGGAAACATTGTCACGTTCACTTTCGTGGCAGCCAGAGGTATGTATACATAGCATCAATTTTTACGGTGAACAAGACTTGCTAATAATATTTGCAGTCAAGCAGGAAATCGCCAAGGAGGGAATATTACCGTGGCCTAAGTTCTTTGGTTCCAGCCAAAACCTCTCCATCGGCCGCGTGCTCAATTGGTTGCATACAAAAAGACAATCTTTCATTGTTCGACGTATGTGGTGGCTGCTCAAAATCTCCTGGTTCGACCCGCGCGAGCATTCAGAAGAGACTCCAGTCGGTGCCCTTGTGCTTCATTGGGCCGTGACAGTGTTCATGATACTCGTCTCCTCGTCTCTCTCGCCTACGGATGCCTACACCTTCTTGGCCGGATTGTATTCCTACACGGTATTCAGCTTCTGCAATTTGCTCGTTGCCTGTGCCGTCCTCAAATTGCGATTCAGTAGCCGGGAAAATTGGCGGAAAAGGTCTACAGCAAATCCGTTCCTCAGCGTCGCAACAGCAACGGTCTTTGCCATCTGCTGCGCCTACCCGACCATTGCATCCTGGGTGCCTCCAATGGGTTCGTATGCAAAAGTGGTAGCTGTAGTTCCGTGGTATGTTCAAAACACAGTTGCATGGTGTGTGATCGGTCTGGGGGTGGGGTGGTATTTTGGATTCTTGGCATATGCTGCTCGAAAGTTGCGGAAGGACAATGTTGAGTTCAGGGTCATTAGAGAAGCAGACTGGGAGTATGATCCTCCGCCATTTTTGGTCCAAGTGCGCGAGACTGTGTATCTTGCTTGGGTTGCCAAAGAGGCGAGCAATAGGTCCGGTGAGGAGATGTCAGCCAGGTCATCATGCGAGAGTTTTTAGCTATTGAACACTTTGAGATCTTTAATGAGCCAATCTGGGCGAATGGAGACTACAGACCGACCTGAGATTGGCCATGTGGAGTAAAAGTTGTCTGTATGAACAAATATCCAGGACAATCGCTTGGACCCATTGGGTTTATTATAATCTATACTTTCACGACTCTACTAATTCTTCAGCTACATTGGGTGTTATTTAATCATTGTGCAGTTCCTTCAGGCCCATCTACCCGTCTCCACTTGGCCTTATAGTACAGCCCACAGCATAGCGCAATGTAAATCAAGATCAGGCCAAACTCCACTAAATGTCTAACTACATATTGCAGAAGGATAAGGCCGACGAGGCAGCAAAAAACGAGTGGAGCAACAATTGAACCCGTTCGAATGCCGTTCGGGGTCACGACACTTCTGCGCCATAGGACAAGTAGCCCAAAAATCGTCACAAAATACACGATATACTCCATCATGCCTACTTATAGGTTAGCAGTGTGGACTGTGGCAATGCTCATAACTAAGCTTCCTACCTTTGAATGTCAATAGTTGACGAAACGACCCAATCAAAATATATCCAGTAGCAAGAACGCAGTTCAGCATCATAGCGTTCCTATAAAATACAACTTAGCTAGAACCTCTTTCCACAATTGTTAGAGATAACGTGCCGTGGAATGTTATCGCTCTTCTGCTGTCGTCCTGCAAGCAAGTTGACAGGCGAATAGCGTACCAGAAACCCAGACCGCGAGATTTGACCCTGCTCAGTAGCATTCTTATATGTTCCGAGAAATGGGGGCAGATATTGTCGAGCTCCTGCCGCTTGGGTAAATCGGCTGGTTGAGAGCACGACAGAATTAAGTGATCCGAGAGAGCAGGTGCATACTATCCAAGTGTAGAACAAAGCACCTGGACGACCGAAAATCTTCAATCCGAAGTCCTAGAAAAACCAGATTAGCTCAAGAGATGGCTGTAGTATCAGTATTTGGCATTCCTGTGATGTCCAATACATGATTCGTGCAGGATGACAGCAGTCCTCCCCAGTCATTGTCATGCAATAAAGTCAGCTTACCAAGGCAGGGGCATTTGTTTGCTTCAGCAATTCTTCCGGGAGGGTGGCATAAAGGGCAAAATTTGCAGACAAGAAGACCACAATGATAAAAGTCATGGCAGCTTTCAGGATTTTGGGAATCGTTGTCTCAGCCTCTTTGATTTCTCCAGCAATAAAACCAAGCTAGATATATTAGATCCCGGATTTTGCACAGCTGCTCGATGGAAACTCACACTCTCCCAGCCACCGTAGGCAAATGCGGCGGCGAGTATTGCGTCCACAAAACCATTAATTGAAGTCGAGATTTCAGGCGACTCATTTGAGCCTCCGCCTACGTTTAAGGGACCAGAACCGTTAGCTAGATTTGCGTTAGACGCGTATACAGCAATGCCAACGACTGCAATTGAGCTTAGACCAAGAACTTTGATGACAAGGAAGACATTGGCCGCGCCAGTGCCCATGCGAGTGCCCAGACAGTTGATTAACGTTATTGCTGCCACCGCCAGAATTGCGATAGGTTTGACGATCCACATTGAGACCGTCTGTCCAGTGAGGATTGCTCTGAACAAGTACTCCGAGAAGATTAATGAGACCATGGCCATAGCGAGCGGCCTGGAGACAAATATCCAAATCCAAGCAGCCAAGAAGCCAAATAAGTTGCCGTAGATGAGGCGAAGATATTCCTGGAAACCGCCATTCAGCGGTACCAGCCTACCAAGGGTCGCAAAAGAGGCAGCGCCAGCAACATTAATGATCCCGCCAACGACCCAGACCAACATTGCGAGTCCTGTGGATGATACGTCGGATCGGACTGCAGCGGGTGCTGAGAAGATACCAGAGCCAATGGATAGGCCCAAGACGATTGCCAGCCCATTAACAAACGTGAGTGATCGTGGTACCTGACCTGACGCCTCCAACGCTGAGCTATGCTGTTCACCTTCGCCTTGAGAAAGCAAAAACTCCTCACTCATGCGGGTTTCAGTAACTTCGAGGTGTTGGTCAAGAGTTGGCGAGTCAGGGCTGTTGCTTGATATGTCCTCGGCGTGAGCCCTGGCAGCTCCCTTCGTAACAGTGCCCTCGTCCATCGTGGCCTTGGAGGAGAGACTAGACTGGAGGAGAGACTAGACTGGAGGAGAGACTAGACAGGAGCAGAGAGTTGAAATAGGGCATGGAAACTAAGGATTGTAAATGAATGACAATCAGGACATGCCGTTGGATTCGAAGTTGAAATCCTCAAAGTGAAGTGCGGATTTTTCCGCATGGGCTCGCGGCTCTCGCCGTACACTCCATCCATGCAGACGTACGATAAGCAATAAGTGGCGCCAAGCCTCAGCGATGATACGGCGTCTATGCAGTCACTTGCGCTGCCGCGAGGTGTCCTTGAACTTCAGTTGGGAGGTCCATCTCTGTTCAAATTTGCTGCAGAAAATGGAGCCCAGGAATGACAGTCTGTTGTGGATGTGGTCACGGATCAGATCTTGAGGGTTCATAGATACGCTCGGCAGGCGAATTTACTCCGCTTATCGGTCTCCATTCTAATCACCTTCCCTGGTCGAAAGACGAAGTTGTTGTGCAGAGTGATTTTTGGACCCAAACTCCGCTCTTTGCGGAGGGATCTTCATTTAGATGGAGGGGGCAGCTGGAAGAGTTATCAATATTTTAGGGGTGTCTCAGCCCGTATGGAGCCATTCCCAGCCTCTTCATGGCGAATAACGTAGCTAGAAAGGTGCAGAAAATAGAAAGTAGAAAATTTGAGCTTCAGGCTATGTGGCGGCCACTTTGATGACTTATCTTTTGACGGACTCGCCGTCCTTGATGTTGTAGCGCTAGCTTTTTTCGAAAGAATATCAATGCCAAGGCGTTAGCGCTGGCCTCATTCTCTAGAGGAGGCCAGAATGCAGGGACACGCATGGATTGCAACGTGGCTAATGATAGTGTTATTAAAGGTCATATTGACCGGAATGGTCCACGTTAAAGTCAAACCATATCGACTGGCTCCAAACCAGTGAAGAAGATGCACACAGTATAATTTGTTATTGCTAATACTACCCGTGTACCTCACAATGCCTGCAACGCCAACTATCAGTACACTCTAAGAAATGATACCTAAGGATTCTGAGGATAAGATGAATGAATGTCTTGCAGCGAAGGCCATGCTAAAATAGCATAGAAGGAAGTTTCATGTAGTACGGTACCCACTTTGTAACGGTACGCACGTTGTAACTGGTCCATGCATACGATGATTTTTAATAACAACAGTAATTTTATTTGCTTGGGGGATTGCTTCTTGGGTAATAAGATATGCTTAAATGGTTAAATAGTGAAATAGGTGAAGGGAGTGAAGCCTCGAAGCTCAAGGTACCTGGACCGATTTTCATTACGCAGGGTGTTTCAGCGAGTCGAGATGGGGTTTAATTTACTTCACTTCATTCCAATCAAGCCTCTTTATAAATCCTATCAAACCATACACACCCTTCGACCCCGTCATCCTCCGCAAACCCAATCCCAACTGCCACTACCTCGCCCCGAACACCGATCCTGACCTCCCCCCTCCACCAGTCCGTCACCTGACTCTCAAGCGTGTCCCACTCCTCGACGACAAAAAACCCTGCATTGTGATGCAGGAGCACGAGTTCGGCCGGGAAGGTGCGATCGTTCATGTCCACGAACAGGATGTCCCGCAGGTCGTCGTCTGTGTCTGCAGCCCCGGCTGCCGACGGAAGCTGTCCGCTCCGCCGCCGGCTCCGCCGCCGCTGTCGTACCTCGCCTAACTTCATGGTCTGCACGTCGATCACACCATACCCGGGATGGCGGTAACGGCCCGCGCAAGAACTCAGTGGGAAGCCCAACTCCACTTTTTGGTATGCGGCTGGCCCCCCTTTTTCGGTTTCTGGGAAAAGTTTTCGAGACTTGTCTGCAAAGTTTTTGTAGGCCTCATCTTCTGCTTCCTTGGCAGCTTCCTCGCAGGCCAGGGCGGCGAAGTCGATGCGTTGGGAGGTGGGCACGTCGAGGAGGTTGTCGGTGAGGTGCATGGACACGATGCGGGCGAGGGTGTTGGAGGTGTTGGATGTGTTTGCGAATATCGCAATTCCGTACTCGTGGGCAGGGAGTAGATGAACCAGAGTCCTAAGCGCCGGGAAGTCAGTCATGGCGGAAATCAAATGCCTAAAAGCGAGGGGGTAATGATGGGAACATGTAAAAGAGGATCAAGAAAGTCGCACCCAATACCCGGATCCCTCCCAGTATGCTCGATGATCTTCTCTCCACGATAGTGATCCCCGGACCACCCCAAAGCGTACGTTTGAGTGCCGAAGTTTCTCCTTGCCTGCGCAGGGTACTTGTCATCCGAGATCATGCGCGGCCACAATACCTCTGTCCATCCTTCCTCACTCAGAACGCGGGAGTCCCGCGAGAGGACGGCCCGCATCCAGAGCGCGTAGTCGGACACACAGGAGATGATGTCGCCCGCGCCGCCTTGTTCGGGGGAGCCGCGCCAAGGCACTTCGACATATTTACCCTCGCACTCGTTATCTGCGGCTTCATTATCACCACCGGGAACCCATCTATATCCCTTGGCCATGTCCGCTGTAATATCCTTACCCCTTTCTTCGACATCGTGAAACCCAAAGAATGTCCGTCCCATGCCTAGGACATCGAATGTCCGCTCTCTCAGCACCTTTTGCAGTGGTTGATCTATCAGGGTCTCGACAAGGTGCTGCGCAGCCGCGTACATGGTATTCGAGTAGATGAAGCGGGTACGCATCGTTGCGGGAGTGGTGTTTGTGGGGAGGGGGAAGTATCGGAGTTTGCGGGTGATGCTGGCGGGCGTGTCGGCGTGTGCGCCGGCTGAGGATGTCAACAGTTTTCATCCTCCGCGCGATTGGGTGAGAAGAGCAAAGGAAGGAAAAGCAGCGTGGTTGATGGGAAAGACGGGGGAAAGGCAACAGGATGAAAGAGCATTGACGTACCGCCCCAACTCAAACAAGCATTATCACAAGACGGCACCCCCGTCCGATGACACAAGATGTCCTCAATGGTCACAGATTGAGTCAGATCACGAGTCGGCAGCACAAAATCTCCCGGTAGAAGCGTCGATACCGGGGTTTGCCATGTGATGGGTGGGCGTTTTGAGGATCCTGTGTCTATATCCTTTGGAGACTGTTCGCCATGCACGACCTGCGCCAACGCCAGCGCTGTGAACGCCTTGGTGGTGCTCGCGGTGCCGAGCAGTGTTTGGGGCGTCATAGGTTTTGGGGGCATTGATAGGGAGGCGACGCGGGCGTAGCCATAGCCCTGTGAGATAGACGATGAGTGAGGACAACGTTCTCGCTTTCATCGGTGCGATGGCCAGGGCATAGAAGGGCGAATGTTCTTTTGATTTTGAGCAAAGTCAAGCGTGACGCACCTTCGCATACGTCTCTTCCCCATGCACGACCGCGATGCTCAGACCAGGGACATGAAATTCTTGAAGTAGTCTTTCGACCACAGCATCAAAGTCCGGGGTGAAAGGACCGGTAGGTTTTGTCGTCGTCATGTCGTCTATCTTGCTCAAGTCTGTATGTTGTCAGAGTACCCACGGAACGTCGCGGTATCTTGCGGTTCTGGTTTTGTTAGTCAAGGGAATATAGTCGGTGAACAGAAATGGCCGGACTGTACCTCCTTTATGTCTCCATCGATCTGTATGCCCTACTCTCATACGTCGCTCAACACGAACGAGCTCTACCTCGTTATGACTCACTAATCTCACAGAATCCTCCGAACGATTGACATCATCAGCATCATTGAGCGGTGAATCTGGAGGCTTTGCTTCTGTATATCACATCAGCTTCGCCGAGTCGCTTTGACCGCTATGACCTTGAGCTTTTTGGGCGGCGGAGCAGTGTATAAAATGACCGCGTCACCAAGGATCTTTGGTTTCTTGTAGGGTCTCTTCGAAGGCCTCTTCGAAGGATTTGTAACGCAACACAGACCGGGGAGTGTTCCAACAAGCGGCCATTTCACGCTCGGCAGAAGGTCAAGACGATCCGAAAAGCCATGGTAATAGGTTCCTGGCAGTGTTATAACGAGCTCTCCGGAATATTGTTTGCCAATGGTGTACCGTAAACCCTATGGAAGTTATCAGCTATTGGTTTTGCCATGTAACGCATCCTTGGAGTGCCGAAAAAAAAGGGCGCACCAAAAATCCTGCACCAAGCGACTCACTTAGAAGTGCTCACGTGCTCGTAGACGCTAGCTCCCGCACTCACCGCCCACACCCCCCACAACTCCATGTACCCTTTTAGGGTTTAAAGGCGCCGATCCAGCCGCAGCGAAGCCACATTTGACGCTATCGGTAGTAAATGTGGCATTGCAAGCACATGATAGACTTATCCTAGATTTGGATTAGATCCTATTTTTACACATTAAACTTTCCACGGCCTCCAATCATCGGTATCATCTGCAGCCACCAATATGCCTCGTATGTTCAAGAAGTTCACCTGCTTTCTCAAATGTGTTATTGCGAACGCGAAAGCCTTGGCTTTTGCATTTTTTTCAAGCCTTCCCGTGCCTGTAAAGGTCCCACAAGAAGCGATAAAGGGTAACCGCCCAAGCCCACAGACATGCACTTTCCGCGTGGCTTGTTATTTGGACTTTGCCTTCAGCCTTATGTGCAATACAATTCTTCATCACAACCACAGCCGACGTTTGCTCATACAATGGCATCACAATCTCATGCCGTAAGAACAAGGCCTTGAAACTCCATTACGCACGCAAAGTTCTGATGTAACTTTAGCTGGTCTCAGCGCTGGAGGTCTTTGCGCCTACGAGTCTAATATAATCAAGTATACTGTTGTCCAGCGCAGTGAAGGAGAATTCGTCTGTCTCCTGATCGCGCTGGCTATCAAGCATCACACAACCAGTAGAAGCGCTAACTGTAGTTCAGTGCTTGCTGGACGTAGGCTCAGACGTGTGGTAGCGGCGGCGGCGGCGGCGGCGGCAGCAGTATGCCCAACGCAGTCAAGTACTGTGCAAGAACGGCGATTACAGTAAGTCATTTCCTCAAACCATATTGCCAACATCATCGAACCAGCAACCATATTTGTGTAAAGTTGGTTGCCGGGAAAAGAGCAGGGATCGTAACCGGACAGGAACTAATCTATCCGCCAAAACGTACAGTTTGCTCCTTCCTACATAGTCGGAAATTCATATTTCTAAGCTAAACATCCAACACAGCGCATACCTGCTGCTTTCAGCTCCCCTGTACTTCATATACAGGACGTGAAATTCCCTGGTTACTGGGGGTAATTTCTGCTACTCCGCCGTCGGGAGAATGTAAAGTGAGAGGGTGCGTGGTGGCATCGAGCTCCGGCTTTGAGAAGTATGTGGAATTGATGCCTTGGTTAACGGAAAGGTATTGATCCGTAGATGTTTGACCTGGCGGGATGTCTTTTCTGCGTCTGTTCTGCTGCATAATGAATGTGATTACGATAATGGTTATACATATAGCAATAACACCGCCAACGACGCCTCCAACAATAGGACCAATAGGCTGAGGTTGTGTAGAGGGAGCAGGACTGGTCGTTGAAGAAATCGGTATTGAGCTTAATGAGGACGAGGTTGTTGCAGTTGTTGAGGTCGTTGAGGTCGTTGAGGCCGTTGGAGTTGTTGAACTTGCTGTGGTTGGTGTTGGTGATGAATATCCGGGTGGATACGCTGTCCCAAAACTAATGCCCTGGGATCCCGAGAAAATGGGGAAGGCAATAGGATTGGTTTGTCCAGCGAATGTGGAGGCAAGTAAGACAACATTGCTTGACTGTTGTATACACAAGAACTCGCTATAGCTTGTACCGAGAAGAACGGTTTGGCACCATGGATTTTGACTGGAACTATTTTGCTGTATTAGCACAAAATGAAAGGCATAGTTGCGGACATGGAAGCAGGGAGAGCCTACCACAAGAGCACTCTTGAGCTTGAAGAGCAAGCAGCGTCACAAGAGTAGGTAGTGGCATCATGATAATCAACACATTTTGTCCACGTATTGGCCGAATTGCCAAATACTCCAAGATCCGTATAAAAGAAACAAGTATTAGTCGTGCCAAGCAGATACCAGGTCTCGGCTGCAGGGTCGAATTCATATTAGTGCTTTATTCAAAGAAAATCGTGTCCAGGCAGTTGCCCTTACAGTAACCTTGTCCCGCATACCAACCGCAGATTGACGCCGGAACAGAGTCTACCCTCTTAAACAGATTGTGTCCTACAAGACTTGGGTCATGTGTAGGTTTTGGAGTCCATCCAATGCAAGTACTGCACAACTGCCCTCTGGTAGTCTGAGTTGGCCCGTGCCAGGGGAGGCAACACACGGTGTGACTCAATATAACGAACAAAACAGCCGATTGTAAGTTGCTGAGCATGTTTCATAATTTCCGGTCAATGTATGTATGCTAGGAAGTGGCAGAAAGGAACTCCTCAGCTGCTCTCGACGGTCGTGTTTATTTACCATATGGCTTGTCAACACCCCTGTCCACGTGGACACATCGCGCGGTCCCAGCCACCGTACACGAAGGCTTAGCTCGGCGCGCCCCATCATATATCTTGCATAATTATCTAGAAGGATCAGCGCTTTGAGACACAGGAAGGGGTATTTTGCTTTCGCACGGTAATATCTCTTATTTGTTTTATTTAAATACCTGCTCCTAGCGCGACGAGAGGTAAGTGGTAAGGATGCTGCGAATCACAGTGAAAATGAGCAAGCACAGTGACAATGAGCAAGCACAATTTAACGTGCAGCAGATCCACGCGCTCTTCGGCATGGAAAAAAGCGGCCAATTTATGGCACGGGCCTCCCTCACCAAAATACATCGATTCTCATCCAATTCTACATCCAATTCGATGCTCAACAAGCTCAATACTGTGTCATCTGCCATTCTGCTGGATTCTCACAATCTTAGGCATTGCAACGATCAAGAAATAAATTGATTTGGTGAGGAATTGAGTGTGTTGCGTGCGTGAAGATGTAGCTCACAAAGCGCGTGCACAATGCACTTTTTCCCATGCCGAAGAGCACGCGCTCACAGGGGAGGGTGTCGACCCGCTCCAGCCACACCTTGTAAGCCACTAATTTTTGCAGTCGAAGAACAGGAGCGGCAGTTTTGTTTAAAGACGACAAGCGAGTCGTGAACACAAGCGAGCCGTGAATCCGTTCAACTTTTCGCGACGGTCATCTTTCAACCATAATAGTTCAATCAACTACTACTCAACTGCCCTGCAACGAAGCAGATATCCTCCTTGCTATCTTAGCTATTAATTTGAAGCGAATTTCAAGCGTAAACCGCGCCGCAGCAACGTTTAACGTCCCCGAAACCACGCTCCGCGATCGACGCGCTAGAAAGCTTGCACGACGCAATTATCAGCCCAATTCAAAGAACCTTCCTAAGCTTGAGGAGGAGGTAATTGTTAGACACATAATAGACATAGATTCGCGAGGATTTTCGCCTACGCTAGGTGCTGTACCAGATATAGCGGATAACCTGCTTACTACACACTCTGCTAGGAAGGTTAGCAAGACCTAGCCTTTTAACTTTGTCAGGCGAACAGACAGCCTTACAACGCGATTTAATCTACCGTACAATCGGCAGAAAGCACTGTGTGAGGATCCTAAGACTATCAAGGCCTGGTTTAAGCTTGTAGCGCGCACGAAGGCTACAGACGATATCTACAACAAGGACACCTACAACTTTAACAAGGCTGGCTTTATAATGGGCAACATATTGTCTTAGCTAGTTGTTAGCGGATTTAAAGGCATTTAAATTCTTATTCTACGTCAATTATCTAGTTGCTTAATAGGATCACTAAGGGTGCCGAGATAATGGTGCATTTAATGGTCTTAGTGCACGACGAGGTTTCTAGCCTCTAGAAGGCAAATAAGGCCGCCACAAGGCGTAAAGAGCGCAAAAGGAAGCGGATCTAGAAGCGATGGAACTTAACAAAGGGAGAGGGAGAGGAATAAATTGCTCAAAAGGACGTTACGCAGCAGATAGAGAGCAAAAGGCGTCAAGATGCAGCATGCTCAGGTGAGCCAACAAGCTCTAGCGCGCTGCAGGAACTGCAGGGAAACCGGGCACAATTCACATACGTGTAAGAACTCCACTGTAGATACTGCTTAATCTAGGATAGCTATTATATTGATAGTATTTTGATGCGTTGTTGATATGCGCGGCTGCAGAGGTAGAGGACGTGGGTAGGGTTCGCGACTCGCTTGTGTGGAGTACGGTCGCACCCCACGGGCTTTATTCCTTTGTCTCTTGCCTCATTGCTTTATCATCGTTAAAACTGTTCACAATAAGTATAAACCGCTTTTTAATATGGATAGATTAAGAATACAGCAGTAAAATAAATGCCCTTTAGTAACAAGATAGAAGGTTGGAAGGGTGGGTGTTAAAAGTTCTCGTGGCGGGGCAAATTCCAGCTTGGAGAAAATGGTGCTCCTGTGTCTATATACTATCCAAGGGCGAATATTCCAACTTCTCTCTTTATCTGCGCCCAAAAAAAATTGTTAATAACAACCCTATGGCTGGAGGGGCCGGCCATCCTCCCTGCTAGCACGGAAAGTTGCATAGAGCTGTAGGCTGACTCTACATTCGAACTGCACTGGAAAAGGGTGAGCCTCAGAAGAAAAATTCTATACCGATCTGGACCCCACTCCAATGTCCAGGCGTCAGCCGCACCTGGCGTCTCAGCCTCGTTGAACTAAAGATGGACCACAACATACTTTACAACACTCTGACTACCTGACAGCTCCATGTGTTCACCAATGTGCGACTGCGAAATTCGTCGCTAAATCTTACCCCTTTGCTAGACCTCGTACTATGGACGGCCTTTCGGGGGCCGCAAGCGTCATCGCTGTCATCGACATATCCGCCAAAATCTCCACGCTTTGCTTCCAGTACTCGACCAAAGTCAAGAATGCGAAGGAGGACATCGAACGCATTCAAAAAAAGCTTACCGATATTAAAGATGTCCTCGAAGAAGTCAAACAGCTTTTAGATGGATCAAATAAATTGCGGCTTCCAGCCACCCACAAGCTATCGAACTCACCCCAAAAATGCCTTCGCGAGCTGCAAGAGCTGGAGAAGAAGTTGGATCTAGGAAAAGCTCGTAAGACCATGAGCCGGCTGGGAATGCGAGCCCTAAAGTGGCCCTTTACCAGTAAAGAGGTGGAGAAAATGATCGTCACTTTAGAAGGATATGAACAGACTTTCAGCCTCGCGCTCCAAGTCGACCAAACGTAAGTCATATATATCTCTCTCATCGCTATAGGCCGGGTAAGCGAATAAATTTTTTTTATAGCTCCCTTATTCACGAAATTGATCAGAAGATCAATTTAGCGAAACTGCCGATCGCTAAAGGAGCATCGTTCGACTCTCACATGGAGGAGCACAATGCCAAATGTCTTCCAAACACTCGAACTGAGTTGCAGCATCATATAATGAAATGGGCGAAGGACAGAAACGGAAAACCTATATTCTGGCTGAACGGTATGGCTGGCACCGGAAAATCTACAATTGCACGGACTATTGCTCAGTTGTTTGCCGACCAACGTCAGTTAGGAGCCAGCTTTTTCTTCAAGAGAGGCGAGGGAGAGCGCGGCAATGCCACAAGGTTCTTTACCACCGTCGCTGCGGATTTGATGGGCCATCTACCAGAATTAAGATCGGGTATAAGGAAAGCAATCGATGCCGATCCGACTATTTCCGAAAAAGCTCTGAAAGATCAGTTCGAGAAATTGATCCTCCAGCCACTCTCAGGGACAGCACTTGTTAAAGCCCTAGAATTAACTATCGTTATAGATGCCTTAGACGAGTGCGAGCGAGATGACGACATACGAGCAATTCTCCAACTTTTTTCACGGACTAAGGGTCTCAAGCCAGTTTCATTACGGGTTTTCGTGACGAGCAGACCGGAGCTCCCTATTCGTCTGGGGTTCAAGCAAATGGCGGACGGAACGTACCAAGACTTGATCCTTCACGAAGTACCGAAGCAGACAATCGAGCACGACATAGCCATCTTCTTCGAGCATGAACTTACAAAAGTTAGAGAACAGCGCTCGCTATCCGCAGATTGGCCCAGCAGGGACCAAATTCAGGCTCTAGTTGTTATGGCTATCCCGCTCTTCATCTTCGCTGCCACAGCCTGTCGATACATTGGAGATAAACGAGATAACCCCAAAAAGCGTTTAGAAATTATACTTCAGTATCAAACGGGAACCCGGGTCTCAAAGCTTGATAGGACTTACCTCCCCATTCTGGAACAGTTGTTTGATGATGAAGACGAGGCAGACAAAGAAAGGCGGACAAGTGAGTTTCGAGAAATAGTTGGAAGCATTGTTACTCTAGAGAGTCCTCTCTCTATTACCTCGCTTGCACATCTCCTTGGTATCCCTGGAGAGGATGTTAGCTGCCGGCTAGACTCGCTACACTCTGTGCTTAGCATTCCCATCAACGAAGATATGCCTGTAAGGATTCTACATCTGTCTTTTCGCGACTTCCTCGTCGATCCTCAAAAGCGTGGAAAGAGTCCGTTCTGGGTAGATGAAAGGGAGACGCACAGAGTTTTAGCTAGCAAGTGCATTCAGTTGATGTCTGGTCGAAAGGGTCTGAGGAAAAACATGTGTAGCCTTCCAATGCCTGGAACTCTGAGGAGCGAGATTGATCAACAGACTGTAGCCAATTGTATGCCGCCCGAACTCAGATATGCTTGCCGCTACTGGGTGTACCATTTAGAACAGGGCATAAGCCGTGTCCATGATAAAGATCCAGTTCACCGCTTTCTTCAAAAGTATTTACTTTATTGGCTAGAAGCCATGAGTCTTACTGGAGAAGTTTACGAAGGAGTTCACATGATCAATAGCCTACAAGCGCTCACAGACGTAAGATTTTTTTGTGTATCTTAAATCTGCTCTTCCACTTACTTATTACGCAGTCAAATGAGATTACTATTTCGAGCTTTCTGCGCGATGCAAAACGATTTGTGCTGCGGTTCCGATCGATAATAGAGAAAGCACCTTTACAGCTCTATTCTTCGGCCCTGATTTTCGCTCCAGAGACGAGCATAGTACGGAAGACATTCACCAACCATTTTCCGGGGTGGGCTAGCAGATTATCAAAGGTGGACGACGAATGGGATGCTTGCCGCAGCACGCTCGAGGGCCATTCCAACTCGGTCAGCGCTGTAGCCTTCTCGCCGGACGGCCAGCTGGTAGCGTCTGCATCTGACGACAGGACTGTACGGCTGTGGGATGCAGCGACGGGGTCTT
>KV745013.1:0-57445 GCA_001692735.1 Lepidopterella palustris CBS 459.81 | reverse complement strand
GCGTTATTAGTACGTATTAGTTACTAATTCTAGACAGCTATAAGAGCTATAACTCTTTAGAATTTAGGTAGCTTTATAAAAAAAAGAAAATTATTACCCTTTATATACCTTTATACTTATTGTACCTACTATAGCCGCTAGATATAGGTTATTTCTCTTCTTTAAAGAAAGCGTATAGGCGCTAAGTTAAGGATTTAATATATAGCTATATTAACTATATTATAAAAATTAAGTTTCTACTATACTTTAAAGCGGCCTTTAACGCGTTAATTACTAAGAGTAATATTTTAGAAAGCTTTTAAGAAGCTAGCCTTATTTTATTTAATCTAAAAGTAGTATTATTAAAGCTTAAAGTTTAACTACGTACACTAACACCCCCTAATATAAAGAACACCCTATAGGAGTTAAAAATACTAAGTAACCCTTCTAAATTATAGTCTTAATTGGCGTTAGTTTAATTAAGAATTTAAAGGCACCTTAATAGCTTACCTACTTTTATAATTAATTTGCTTAATTGGCTTACTAAAGGCGCTAAAATAATAATATATTTAGCTATTCTTCTACGCTTTTAAGTTACTAAGCTTTAAGTAGTAAATAAGGCAGCCACGTAATATAAATTGCGTAAAAGAAAGCGCCTATAAAAAGAAGGGACCTTAATAATTAAAAAAGGCGTAGGCTTAATAGCTCTATAGAAGTTTAGTGCTCGGGGTAATAAAAAAAAGGGTAAAAAGAAGGCGTGTATTAAAGAAGGTAACTAGCCTTAAAGGCGCTATAGACACTATAGTAAAATAGGGCATAACGCCTATATATATAAAAAGAAAGTAAATTCTATAGTAAAATAAAGTAATCTACTATATTATACTATATTATTCTAAATTATACCGTAAAACACTATAATATACTATATTTTAGTAGGGTCTTAGTAAAAGTGGCCGACTTACCCGTGTAGCCGACTCGCCCGTAGAGTACGTTAGTCTATTTCTTTTTATTTTATATATATACCTACCTTATATATATATATATATATTCTTTTTTATTTTAACGCCTTAATAGTTATTAAATTATTAAATTATTTAGCCTTTTTTATACTAATAACTTAATAAATTATACTTTTTCTTTTTCTTTTCTTTTTTCTTTCTTTTTTAAGCTAATAAATAATTAAATATTTTTTTTTCTTTTAAGTAAAAGTATTAAAACGCGTACTAAACTAGTTAACTAAATACTTAACTTTAAAAGGTATAATATTAAGCTAACTACTTAATTTATAAGTATTAGTATATAAAGTGTATAGAATTATATTTAATTAAAAAAATTTATAAAAGTTTTTAAAGTTTTTTAGTATAATATATTAAAATTTAATATTATAAATAAATTTATAATAAAAAACTATAGTATAAATAAAAACTTAAGTTTTAAAAAGTAGAAAAATTAGCTTATAGTATAGGTATATAAAAATATTATATAAATATATAAAACCTAAAGTTATATAATAAACTTTATAATTATAAAACTATATAAAGTTATAAATTTAACTAAGTTATATAATAAATAAAAAGTATAAATATTATAGTTTTAACAATATAATTTTAGCTTTTTTTTATAGTTAATATTTTAAATATAATCTTATACTTTATTTTAACTTAATATTTTAGGAATTCCTTACCTAACACGTATTAATTAAAGTGTATTACACTCTCGCCCCATTACAGAAACATACTTGCTCCCTCTATACACAACATACCACAGCCACGTTCCCAAGCCATCTGTTCGCTCGAGTGCCCCATTTTTCTTCGGTCCTCCGTCGTGTCTCTTTGCACTTCGAGCTTGAAGAAAATAGCATCTCCTTGACGACGTGCACCGCAAATATTTAAGAGTTGAAATTGAAGTACGAGGCTGCCGAAAGGCTTCTAGGGCTACCCATGAGAAGATGACGCAGGCAGGAGCAAGTGGCTGCAGCGCAGATCCAAACAACGTCCAGCGATCAACCCTCCACTACGGACAAGATGTGCCAGATATCGTCATGGGGCGGCATCCAGGACTTGATATTCTTCGGACACTACTTATCGTCCAGCGCTTTCATACAAATTCAACCGAATTTAGCAGACTGCAAATACGCCTCTTTCCTGAGTATCTCTTTTCCGAATTTCAACGAAGACCCTCAGCTACGTCAGCGTCTACCTACTCGCCAGACAACCTCCCACCACAGCAATCATTCCCGTCGCAATAACTTAAGTACCTAATCTAGCGATGGTGATCGAATACTTCAACATCAAGAATGTTAGGAAGCACAAGGAAAGACACGATGATAACACTGTCAGGACGCCAGTCCTGAACGAAGAGGAAGAGCAGTTTCTCAAGCGCATCACCAATGAAGAGCCCGAAGGAACACCACCTCCGCTCCCAGCCCGGCCTGTCGTCATCCTCGACAACGGACAAGAGATCAAGGGCAAAGATGCTCAGATTGCTTTGATGGACGGTGCAGACAAGGTCCCACTTCCAAAATCGCCACCCGTCGACAGCGAAGGCAAAGCACTTGTTGATGGTGAACAGGAAAAGGAAGAGAAGAAGAAGAAGCGGACCTTCGTTTCATATCTCCCCGCTCTTCCCGGACGGTTTACAAAAGTATTATTGGTTCCTTCCTCTTTAAATGTTATGGTGAATGCTAATTTAGAAAACAGGGCAAAGACAAAGAACAAGCTGCCTCCAACCTCCATGCCGCCGCCGAAGTCGTCAAATCCGGTGATGGAAATGAAGTCGAGAAGGAGCAAGAGGACCTCAGCGCTATCCTCGACCAGCTGAGCCTATCCGCTGTGAACAACCGCGTCTTCAGCTTCTCTAAAGAATCACAAGAGCTACTAGATAGGTTCAAGCTAGTGCTGAAAGACATTGTCAATGGCGCCCCTACCGCCTATGATGACCTCGAGAAGCTATTGACACATTCCGAGAGCCAACTGACTAAGATGTACGGCTCTTTACCACCCTTTCTCCAGAACCTAGTCAAGAGCTTGCCCGGCAAGATGACCGCAACCCTGGCCCCTGAGATCCTCGCCGCGGCATCTGAAAAACCACAAGTCCACGGGCTCAATGTCCCCGAATCCAACAAGTCCGGCCAGAAGAGGAAGTCCAAGAGGTCTCGCATCCCAACACTCAAGACGCTCATATCCGAGCAAGGGGCCGTAGCAACAATGCTCAGGAGCATACTGAACTTTCTCAAACTACGCTTCCCTGCCTTCGTCACCGGCACTAACGTGCTCATGAGCCTGGCCGTTTTCCGTAAGTTCCCTTTATTTCCCCCACACTTCTCTCATCGCTAACTCGTTCCCCCCTAGTCCTCCTCTTCGTTTTCTGGTATTGCCACAAACGCGGCCGCGAAACCCGTCTTGAGAGAGAACGTCTCGCCACCGAAAGTAGTGAATCCGAGCTCGAAGACAGCATCATTCTCGAGCCGAGAGAAACCGTCCCTACAGAGAGCAGCGAAACTAAAACCGAGGAGAAGCCTCGCGGCGAGGGGGAAGAAGTCACGCCTCCGCTAATCATTCACCCCGAGCCCCTCATGTTGGAAGAAAAGTGCGCGACGGTCGCGGATATGCCGTCTGTGTTAAATATGCCCGAGCCATCATCCGTGCCGCTGCCAGCAAGGGAGGTGGAGACGTCGTTGAAAGAGGAGCCTTTGGAGGTTGGCAGACAAGGGAAGCCGGGTTACAGTTAATGACGAGTCTTAGAAAGGCTGCTTTCTTTATTCTTTATTCTTTATTTTTGGCAGTATAGAATGATATCCCACTTATTCTCACTACTGTAATTTATAATGCCTTATTACTTTTATCCTTGAAAACACTCTTGTATGCAAAATCACTGTGCTACTTTTCTATATCAGACCAAAAAAGATCAATGCAGTAAAACCGCCACTAAATGCAAATGCAATAAGATGAAACAATTCGACTTCCCTGCTGGAGTCTACCACTCTATACACACCTTAAAACAAGACGTTTATTGGATCCAAAACCTAAGTCAATACCTACAATTTCCACTATCCAACAAACTCTGACTAGCCACAAAACTAAATCCGCCAAATGGATCTGCCTCGCCCTCCATTCCAGGTTCAAATGCATCCGAAAATAGACCCTTCCGAGTCGCGACAGGACTAAGCGGTAGATCCGTAAACTCGTTCGAAAAGTTCTCCGCGAGCTCCGGGTCGGTGATGAGCGGCTGAATCGGGGGTTCCAGCTCGCGCGTCTCCAGTTTCTTCCAGTTTATCTTCTGGAAGAAGCGGTGCGCCTTGATGGTCTGCATATCCTTGGGCATATTGCTACCGAGTCGCTTCTTAGGTTCTTTGCGGAGAAGACGGATGAGTAGGTCCTTTGCGTCCGGGCTGAGGAAATAAGGGAGCACGAGTTTCTGCTTAACAATTTTCTCTTGGATCTTGGCGTTGTTATTTCCCGTGAAGGGTGGCGAGCCGGTGAGGAGGTCGAAGCCGAGCGCGCCGAGCGACCACCAGTCCACTGCCATGCCGTACTCGGAGCCGGCGATGACTTCGGGGGCCATATACTCGACAGTGCCGAGGAAGGAGTGGCAGGTGGCGTCCTCGTCGACGGCGACTTTGCTGAGACCAAAGTCGGTGAGTAAGAGGTGGCCTTCGGAGTCCAGGAGACAGTTTTCCGGCTTTAGGTCGCGGTAGACGACGCCGACTGTACGGTGGAGGTGATCGAGCGCGAGCACCATTTCGGCCATGTAGAATGCGGCCGTGCCTTCCGAGAACATGCGTTCTGCTGCCAGATGGTGGAAGAGCTCGCCACCTTGGGCATATTCAAGTATCAAATACAATTTCTCGTGGTCTTGGAAGGCATAGAATAATTTTACAACAAACGGGTGGCGGTTGACGCTCTCTAGGATAGCGCGCTCGGTCTTGGTTTGCTCAATAAGTTTTTTGTGAACGGTCAAAGTGGCCTTGCGGAATTGCTTCTGCGCATAAAGGCGGCCGGTGGCTCTCTCCCTGACCAGCAGGACGGTGCCATAACTGCCCTTCCCGAGACAGGTTAGAGGCTCGAAATTGTCTGCAGTCATCTTGCGCATGCTAGCATCCTTCAGATGCCCGCCTTCTTCAGATACAAGCGCTGCCTTGGTAGGTACATCCGGACTGACAAAGTCATTCTCCAAATTGATCTCGTAGCTCTCCATTTCAGTCTTATCACTGTCGCTATCGAAGCCAGAAACGCTGCCATTACTGGACATGTTAGATCTTTGTGCACCCGCCGAAGAGAGCTTCATAGGTGAATCTACTCTAGAGCCAATGTTCAGAGCTTCGAGCTGCTGCTTCAGAGTACTAATGCCACCCGCAGAAGAAACTGGTCTAAGTGACGGGCTACTTGTAACACTTGCATAATCAGAGATGGTAGGCCCAAGTCTTGGCGTACTGATCGCGGAGTAGTCCGATTCTTCTCCTCCGGAGGTGACGGGCGTTTGAAAGCCTCGAATGGTGGTCATTGCAGGCGCAGCTGGCTTCATTCCCCGCCTTTTCTTTTTCCTCTTGTGCGCCTTGCTCAGGACAATATCAAAGTCCAGTTTCTCGGTAGGAGCCTGCGGATTTTGCCCTTTCGTGGATTCGAGAGGGCGCACTGGCGCCGACGACGTGATATTGATCGGCGGAGTACCAGCGTGGTTTGTGGGTGTAATGATGGGCCGGTCAATATCCATATTTCGTGTGCAGTCCAAGAATATATCGTCCTCCATGATGTTGTCCTGCGACCTGTTCTGCGGCAATTTATTTTGCGCGTCTCGAAGGTGCATTCCCGGCGTCAGGTGCTGGTCCACTTTATCAAAGGCAAACATAGCCATATTATCGATATAGCGATTGGCTAAGAATAATCTATACCCTCTTTCGAGTAATCCAAGTTGGCACTACTACTGCAAAGCGCGCGTCAGCAGTTGCGACAAGCGGGAAGGCTCAGCAGGCAACGAACTTCCGAACTTCTTACGGTAGATACTCCAGAGTTTACCGTCCGCCCAGTCAAGGCGGACCTCTCGCCAGTAGCCAAACCAGAGAAGCAAAGCTCGCGTCCGTCTTCAAAATGGCAGAAATCAAGCTTCGGTCCGAGACTGGAGTCGCACCGAAAGAGAAGCCGCGGCAAAGTGTATAGGGAGTATCTGAGCCAGAAATGGAGCCCATAGATGGTTGTATCGGGTGAACCTATTGAGTCTGGAAATAATGCCAGGCTATGAAGTCTGGCAAATGAGTTGTGGTATTTGTTGTGTCTTTCGTGAATCCTGTCAAGGAAGTCGTTTCGGCAAAGGACAGGAAGGCTGTGAAAGTTGGAAGCTCGAATTATTTTAGCACAAGGCCGGAGCCGGCGCGGCTCTCTCCCTGCTTTTCTCTCTCCAGGCGGGAAAGCCGAACCCAGGCCTGCGGACTCCGAAAGTAACACCAAGAACACATCACAACTGCATTCATTATGTCCAGCGCACAAAAGGGGTGTGTTCGTTGAGTATCTCTCATGGAGAGTCTCGCGCGTGTACAAGAAAAGTGGTGATGTTTGTCCTTCCATATCCGCTATTCAAGTTCCTTTGACCATATCCAACGAATCACGGAAGTCGACGCATGCACGATTCTGCAATGCGTGTCTCGAAGATCTCAATGAATGTTCCTGCTGCTGTGGCCTGCACTAATGAAAATATCTTGTTGGCTCAATTTGCTTATAAACTTAAACTCTGCTCTGTAAGCTTGTGTTCTGAGAAATGGCTAGATATGAGTGGCTTCAGCGGTGTGCTTCGCTGCAGCGCTCCTCATCTTGACGCCATCAATGTAGACCCGAAATGATTGCAATAGAGAGTCGTGTCCTTGAGCGAAGTCAGCCCCCGAGGCTTCGTAAGAGTTCCATATGGTCTTCGAGCTCATCGAGGATCCGTACGACTAATATCTTTATTTCGAGCTGAAGGTCACCCAACGCCAATGAAAGTAGGCAGAGCACACACCTCAGCACCACATCTAACTCCTATTGGAATGCGAATCCGCCATGCTATTTTCAATTATGATCAAGGAAAGTTGATACAGCTCGGTTGTTCTAACAAGTTTCCAAGATACTCGATGAAACATCGTCGGCTCAATGCGGTTGGCGTGTGATTTAAATTCCAGACTACTCGCACATGTGAATTTGAAGACATTCATTAATGATTTCTTTTTTGTTTTCGCGACGTCTGAGAGGTGGCACACTGCGACAATGTAGGAACGAACTGTTCGCGATCGTGCCGCAGGAGAGCATTGTCTACCAGCTCAGTTCAGATCGGGTCCTACAAGTGAGATGCCGCTTTTAGCTTCTGAATTCATTGGCTTGCTAATGAGATGCAACCTTAGTCGGTGAATCCAGAGAGCTGCAGCTCACCTTGTATATTCATGGGACGGATTAGCTGCCTTGAAGGGAAGAGGGAAGTTCCAGTCGACTTCCGCGCGTGGAGACTGTAGAAGACCATCACAGCTTGTTCACGGGCGATCACAAAGGTTATGCACGCGGTGTTATGATAATCTCAATAAAAACATGCCACGCTTTGCGGCATTGAATTGGTTCAACTGTGTTTCCCACGGCGAGATCCGGAGGAGTGTCTGCAAATGGCAATAATGCCTGAAAGCCAGACGGGAACAACCGCTTAAATGCAGCACTGCCACCTCCTCGATGCTCGATACGCTATCATGATCTGATGTTGCTTAAAACTGCTGTTACGACTGTATGCGGGCTTTGGCCTCAACCTAGGTGAAAACCCCGGGTCCAGGCAGGTGGTCTTGGGGGTTCTGTTCTCCTTTTACTTCATGAACAGGGCTGCAAACTACTGTCACCTGCATCTGCATCCTGCATCATGCATGAATGGTCATACTCAGACACCGTGCACTATTCTAAGAGCTGCACTGAACGTGATTACTACTTGTGATAGAAGACATGGTAAGGTGGGACATGGGAGGGAGCGACGTATGGCCTAATGTGAAGGCCGCGGAAATCTTCTCATCGAGAGAGCAATAAACAGCATCTTCTTCGGCGCGTATCCCTCAATTTCCAAAACATGAACCACCTGCAAAAAAAAAATCAACCTTTGTCCATTCAGAGTCTCGTCTTTCAGACTTCCCTATTTTTCTTTCCTCCCGTATGCCTGGCTCGAGCTCCGGTTGGCTTTTCTCTGGCCGCTCGTGCAACTGTAGTCGCTCCCTTGAAACAACAGGGGCGGAGGCCATTTTTAGTCCAGGTCATCTTTGGCGGTCTCAGAGGCAGGTCACGGAACGGAGTGGAGGCTCTGGCATTGCTTGATTCCTTGCGCGCATCGTCCAAAGTGGGCGATAGGTTCCCAAAGAGAGTGCACTTGGCCGGTCGTCTAGCACGAAACAGTAGACACGGGCTCGAAATGCCCCAGAAAGCGCCAAAAGGGGCGGCATCCACGCGCTGTACCTGCATTAGTGCCTGCGAGGGACTGGCCACCAAGCTGGCTTGGCTTGTTTCAACGGCGAGCCTCTCAAGCCTCGCGAGACAGGGTCGGATCCATCTCAACCCTCATACCACCAGCCAAGTCCATCACCCTCGCCGGGACCTCCGTGCCCGTAGTGTTGCCGTAACTAACAATGGAATCATCATCGCGCGCGACAAATGCATGGGTGGTCTCTTCTCCTTGACTGTTCTACTAACCGAGTGGTTCACTGAGTATGTTTCATGGCCCCATGTTTCAACAGACACCAGCAGGCCATATATCTATGGCCATGCCCTCACGTACTACATCCATTCTCTCACAACCTCAGCGCTACTATCTACATTAAAAGCCTTTGTAAGAGTCAAAGTCATTCGCTTCTTTGCTCTTATTATTTGTTCCCTTCTGTTTCCTTCCCAACAATCGTTGACTCGTTGCCTCCTTCATTCGCTATACTACTATCAATCGTTGATATCATATTTCGTCCATCATGAGGCTCTCCTCTACTACTATCATCCTCTCCGGCCTGGCTGCCAGACAGGTCGCTGCCAACAACTGGGATCTTTATGCCCCCAGCTTTAGTTGCCCTTCCAACACCAATAACCAATGCTCAGATGCCCAACAGAAGGGCTACGACTGGAGCGACCTTGGTCTGGGGAGCTTTTCTTTCTATGACGTCTTTGACTTCTCTGGTTTCACCTGCGCCAACAGCTTCTCTAAGCGGGACTCCCTGACCAAGAGGACCTTCAACAACAAGTGTGTGAAAGCTTCTGTATCCAAGTCAGATTCGGCCTCCTTCTCGTGCTCAAAGTCAGCCGGCTTTTCCGTAACGGAGCTGCAGGTGTCCGTTGAGTTCTCTTGCGATCTTGAGTTCCACTATCAAATGGATGATGGTTCTACCTGCAAGCAAGTTGCTTCATGCGAGGAGGAGGGTACAATCGTAAAGAACACTCAGTGTGGTGGGGCCAAGTCTGTCCAAGTTTACCTCGGAGGCAAAGCAGAGAAGAGCAGTTGCGAGATCGGCATTCACAGCATTGGTTTCGACTGCAGCTCTGCTTCCAGCTCTGCCCTGGTGTCGACGGCCACACCATATGCTAGCACGTCATCATCGGTTTCTGCAGTGACCACCAGCACTCCGGTAGTGTACGGCACGTCTTCGTCTTCGACTCCCGTAGAGACACCTAGCACGTCAGCGGGATACAACACGCCATCGTCAGCGGTCAGCACTCCCGGATCCAGCACTGCCACCGCACCTGAAAGCTCAGTTTTGTCGAGCACCCCGATTGTCTACTCTAGCACACCTGGGTCTACCACTCCAGCTCTTTACACATCTTCCGAGGCTTCATTGATTACGAGCACTATTTTCAGCACTACTCTTATCACTATTACGAGTTGCGCTCCAATTATTACCAACTGCCCAGCGCATTCTACCGTTGTTGTTACTTCCATCATCGCTATTAGCACTACTGTCTGTCCTGTAACCCAGGCAGGTTCCTCTGCCGTGGTTGCCTCGTCTACCGCTGGTCCTGCATCATCCAGTGTGGTTTACTCTTCAACTCCTGGATATACACCAGCTTCATCCTCAGCGCTCGCTCAGTCGAGCTCTGCTGCCCTCCCCGTCTCCTCTTCCGCTTCAACTCCTCCTGGGGGCTGCCCGTCTGTTCTACCTAAGTGCATGAACACTTGGATGAGCAAGTCTGGATGCAAGGACAACTCTGATTACAGCTGCTACTGCAAGATCCCCGACTTTACCACCAATGTCATCAACTGTGTGACTGCATGGGGTGTTGACACCACCGAGATCTCGTCTGCTTTGTCTTACCTTGCTGGTATCTGCGTGCAATATATTCCCCAGAATCCTGGAATCATCACCAACTGCCCAAGCACTGTCACTCTCGGCCCTACAGCCCCCGCTTCATCATCCATCGCTGTTTCTTCCGCTGTTGTGGCCACTTCTTATGCCGCTGGAAGCTCTGTTCTTATTACGAGCCCACCCGCGCCTTCTTCGGCTGCAGGCTACACTGTTCCCGTCACCACTTTCACACTCCTAACGACAGTATACGTTCCTTGCGTCTCATCGGGCGTGACTTTCACAGGATCGAGCACCCTTTCAACTCTTTCCACCGCTGTCACTGTCCCACAAGTTGCTTTCTCCACTGGCACCGTCACTGCGCCCGGCGCCACACAGACTCAGGTTGTCAATCTCGCACCAGGAACGCCCGCTCCTGCGAGTACCGCTGCATACGCGACTTACGTCGGGACTTCCTCCTTTGTCGTCGCGCCAAAGCCCAGCAACGGCACAAGCACCGCCACCTTACCCCAATTCACTGGTGCCGCCGCCACTGTCAACGGACATGCTTTTGCACCTGTTGCAATTGGTGCCGTCTTTGCTCTTTTCGTTTTGTAAATGGATGGAAATTTACATGTATTGTGTAATGAGTATCTGTGATACGGGGATTTCCTTGTTGCGTCTTTGGGGACTAATAGTATACCCGGAGGTTGGAACATAATGTTTTACTCGACCGAAAGCATTTCCGGCCGTTTGCGAAGAGAGTTGAACTTGGATTCACGACCCTCCTTAAAATCATTAGTGTAATATGAATGTAGTATCGATACAAAATGCGGTCTGATCAGAGATCAATCGAATTTCAAAATATTTCAACTCGGCCTCGCATGTGAACAAGTACGAGTGATGCCAGTTAATATAGATTTATGGGATATGCGATTAAGTGGGTAACTCTGATTTACGATCAACGAATCATGCCGAAGTCATTCGAGGGCTTATTTGGCGACGTGGTTTAGGTAGAGGTAAAGTAGCCTTGGAGCATGTAATGAGATAGACGAATTACTTTTCGGGTCCTTGGAAGGCCACTCAATATTGAAAGAAATAAATCACGCCTTCTCACGAGTTCTCACGCTTCAGGCCAGAAGAAAAGGTAGAGGCCCTAGAGCCATATAACGCTATCCGAAATCCACACTATACAAACATTGTAGTAGTTACCTAGTTAGGCAATTTTTGGGCTTTAGTGTGATCAATGCACTTTTAGGCTGGATATGGATATATTAACCGCGAGGTCTGAAACTGAATGTTAACTGGGCCCAAAAATTGTTGTGGTTCTCGGACTCTGCACCCCTAAAACTACTGTATGATGAACTATCTAATGGTGGTCGTATTTGAAACTCTGCGATATTCTCCACTTTGACCTGCTTGAAGAAGTTGAGGATGGCTTCGTGGTGTTAAAGCCAAGCAAAGATCAACAACCGACGTCATCTGAAACTTGCCGAAGAGGTCGCGCAAGACTTTTTGACCCCTAGCCCGTTTGTTGATCTTTCATGTTCGATCCTGGTGAGCGCGCCTTCGAGACCTTTCTTCTGCGCCAACAACATGTCGTTCGTGGTTGAGTTAGTGCAATACTCTCTTCCTTTCCAAGTTCTGATAGTGACTTTCCATTGCCAAACAGTCAGGTCCGTCGGATCGACAGCCAGCTCGACCGGCTACAGCTGTCAGGTTTCAAATCAATCACGGAACCCTCTCAAAGCATTAGTTTGACTGCCGAAGAGGCTCACGATTCAGCGAAGACGTCCCGTATCAATCACTTGCAAGCTCTCATCAAGAGTCTTTCCACGACATCGTCCGCAAAAAGTTCGCTCCTTCCAGCCAACCGCATCCAATCGATCCTGGAGCAGGCCGAAATCTCCACAAGCTGCACCACTTGTGCGCAGTACTTCGAACAAGACGAAGAGGCAGAGACAGCAAACAATGCGGAACCAACATACGAACACGAGCTTGAATGGTTGCTACTTAGCAAAGCCACGGCGCAAACATACGGTCAGGTTCTGAATACTATCTTGGAGCAAACGATACCACTGAGCGATGACATATGGTACTGGGATGATATACTGGGTTCTTACAGATACGCTGGGCTGTACTCTTTTCAGACTTCACCGCTTCGATTATGGGGCTGGACTATGGACATTTACCATGATGTCCGTGCAAGAGGTGGAGGGCTAGCAGATGGCTGGGGACGGTTCTATAGATTGGTCAGAGATGTCATGCATGAGCGGTCCATTGCTGATATTCAACGAAGAGTCGTATCACCCTTGGCATTGGTCCGCAATGAGGCGAGACGGAAGCGAACAGCATTAAAACATACAAGACAAATAAATGCGAATGCATTGGGCGTTCTGCTAGGAGAGGGCCTAAGCAACGAGAGGTGTGCTAAGTCTCACCATTGAAAGTTTTTTAGGCTGACGATTGCGTAGCATTCATGAAGAAGGACTACGGAGTCCCGATATTTACGGGACCCAAGAAAATGGCCACAAATGGAAGAGCATGATGGCCAGAAGCATTGCTCTTATGGATGCAGTTCTTCATAATGTTGGTGATGCCGAATTGGCTGCTGACAAATTTGAAGGTTTGGTAGGTGCCATGACGCAGGCTGACCATTATTACGAGCATCGTGAAGCTTCAGGGGAAGAAACAGCAACATACCTCAAGCCATCATCAGTTGCTAATCGTCTACAAATCTTACTGAAGGAGGGGCTTCCTGGGTATACAGCTAGCCTCAATAAGACTGTAAGAGAGAATGGGCAGCCCTCTCGAATTATCCGTTACTGGTTGCCGGCCTCTTTACTTATAGTACGTCTTGGGGCTATGCACATTGCTAACAACATTGAGGCTTTGGGACTGATTAAAAATAGTTATCATCTAGTACCATTCTTCGTATCGCAGTAAATCGTAAAGCCGAAATAACTACCTGGATACGCGAATTCGGTGCGACAGTAATTGACTTCTGGTCAAATTGGGTTGTTGAGCCCGCGAAGAAAGTAATTGGTACAATTCGGCACGACGAAACAAGCGAGGTCTCCATCCTCAGCAAAAGAAGTCTGGAAGGCGACCGCACCAGTCTAGAACGCATGGTCGTTGACTTTGCAGTCGACAATCCTGAGGGCGCAGCATTGAACGAGACCCAAATTGCAGACATCCGAGCAAAAGTCAAAGAAGGTGACCTAACGCCAGTGCTGAAGGCTTACGAGCAAGATATGAAGAAGCCCTTTTTAGGAACAATCAGAGGAAGTCTTATTCGCGCACTCTTGATTCAGGTCCAGAAAACAAAAGTCGATGTTGAGGTGGCTATGAGTGGCATCGACTCGATTCTGAAGAGCCAAGAGCTACTTTTTGGGTGCGCCTTTCATCATGAATAAAACGCCGGGAGACCACAGATCTAACTTACAGCAGGTTCATCGGCCTCACACCTGGAGTTTTGGTGACGATTGGTGTCTGGAGATGGCTGAGTAGCGTCTTCAGTAACCGTAGGGGTATCAAGATCGGTACCAGGCAGGGCCAATTGCTAATAATACTGCGGTAAGAATCCTCTACTGTCTATACGATCTTACATACTCATGATTCGCCCAGCAATATTGATCGCATTCTTGTAAGCACAATACCTAATGAGTACGGCGAAATACCGTACAAAGACCATGGTTTGCTCTTGTGCGAGGTTCATTTGCTGCGCCAAACTGCTAGCGGTGTGCTTCCTCGGCGAATTTTCCACGACTTCCTCAAGGAGATTGATGATCTAATTGATATTCGAGCGGGGTTAACGAGGCAGCTCAGGGTAGTTGAGAGGATGAGATGGGCTTATTCCAAGTGGTTTACTTAAGATACCAGAGTCGACAAGATTGCATTTCGAGGAGTATTTGGAAATATGCTGGTACAAATCTCCCCTACGTTATACATATCTAGCAGGGCTTTAAAACGGTAACATGCCGGCCTGCGGGCGGAGGGTGCAGACGATTCATCCTTCCCTTCTCAACGCACATAACACCAGATGAATAGTTCTTTGTCCGCCCGAGGCCGTGAGAGGTTGAAGGCTGAGGTTGTTGACGTGGCTTGATATCTGTGAATTCTTGTCGCGGTACAACGGGAACTGCAAGTGTTGTTGGATGACGAGTGCCTGCTGCGACTTTCACTGTATGGTGCAACGCCTCCATCATCATCAACTGCAAGGCAGGCGAAGATTGCAGCCAGGATCTCAAACGCCCGCTCGCTTGCTTCCTGGCTTGGCGGTAGAGGCGACCTCAAATCTCACTACCCCATGCTGCTTTGCGCAGTGACCTAACGCTGCCTCGTGAAAGGAACAGCCCCTCAAACTTTCGCCGAGTAAACCCACAGACAAACCCATTTTAATCCAACCGCATACCGAGATTCCTCGACAGAGATACGGCGTGATTTATCTAGGGACCGCGAGCGCCTCCCGATCAAGCACCACGGCCGAACTAGGCGGGTGCACCTCCGCAACTCCACCATTTCCATCAAGTCCTGCGTATTCCTCTCCAACAATGGCCGGAACACGAAACTACGACTTCCTCGTAAGCTGTCCTTCTCCTGTCCCCTATGTTATCAACTGTTTCACCCTGCAAAACTCCCTACCGCTATTGACACCTCTCCCAGATCAAGTTGCTCCTTATCGGCGACTCGGGCGTAGGCAAATCATGCTGCCTGCTGCGCTTCAGCGAGGACTCGTTCACGCCGTCCTTTATAACGACGATTGGCATCGATTTTAAGATCCGAACCATCGAGCTTGACGGCAAGCGGGTGAAGCTGCAGATATGGGATACGGCAGGCCAGGAGCGGTTCAGGACCATCACAACGGCTTATTATCGGGGTGCAATGGGCATATTGCTGGTTTATGATGTCACAGATGAGCGGTCTTTCAACAGTATGTCGACACTGTGGCCCCCGGCGAAGTTATGGCCGTATGGATACTGGACGCACCCTGGGAATAGGCATACGAACGAACAACGTTTGCTAACTTGATTTCTTCACTTTCAGACATCCGGACCTGGTTCTCAAACGTCGAGCAGCACGCCACCGAAGGCGTCAACAAGATCCTCATAGGTAACAAGTGCGACTGGGAAGAGAAGCGCGTGGTCTCCACAGAGCGCGGCCAAGCTCTCGCCGACGAGCTGGGTATTCCCTTCCTAGAAGTCTCGGCGAAGAGCAACATCAACGTTGATAAGGCCTTTTACAGCCTAGCCGCGGATATCAAGAAGAAGCTTATCGACACAGCGAGGACGGACCAGACACCGTCAAATAACGTGCCAATTGGGGACCAGAGCGGCGGTATCGGGGGTGGAATGGGAGGCAAGTGCTGTTAGTGGGTGTTATTGGTGATGTTTGCACGAGGAGATATCCAACGCGGGGGAGGGCAGCGGAGGCAGAAAGTGTCAGGAGAGATATTCGTGTGTCATGGTGGGCGCTTTCTTCTGCATCTTTTAGTTGCTGCAGTCGGGGCAAAACTTTCCCGTATCTGGTTGCTCTTTCTTGCAGAATCAACGGTGCTGGTTATCTCTAGGTCTCTTATTGTCTCCTCTTTTTCCTTTTATTCCCTTGAAGTTTCGGTGTTTTTGAAATTTGGAGTCTTGCATTTGTACATGATCCAAGCGCGATGGGATTTGGTCCGGTGCCCTTCATCACTTTTATTTATTACTCTTTTTAGTTGTGGTTCTGGTGGTAAATGCTTTCCCTAATTTATTAGAATGGTGTTGCGGTGGTGCTGGCTGTGGAGAGGAGAGGAGGCGAAGTAGTGGATTGCAACAGGATACTAGATACTATTCTCTGATCTGAAATTGTTTAAGATGAGGATTTGAGGTATATTGATGCTGCTAATTAGATTGGTTTCGGTGCTTTATCGGGAGGACTATAGCTGTTTGAATTGATTGTGAGTAGATTCACGTATCTATTTTCATGCTTCTGGAAGCTGACTTCGTTATGTAGTTTCATCTCATAGCCAGTCACCTGTTTCATTCCAGGTTAATGGAAAGCGGTTGAAGATTTTCTGTATTTTCATATTGTGGCCATACGTCATATTCACTCCGGGTGAATCACATGTGTCGCATCATCGCTGTACGGTAGCTAAAAGAGTCGAACCTTGTCTGTATTTTTATTCTCTCAACCATTCATCACTTCCAATCCAAGTTGATAGCATGTATATCTCGTCATCGTGTCGGTAGCTAGAGCATCAAATCCCTCCAAATCTCCCACTTCTTCCACTCCTTCCGCTCCTTCCAATCGAATTCCCTCTCACCTCCAGCTCCTTCATACGCCACAAAAGGGAAAGTCCCTAACCACCAGCGTCATTGAACTAACCGTCACAATGGCAATCCTCCTCGGTTTCCCTGTCGAAACAGACTGTAACATCGCCGCCCTCCTGCTTCCTAGTCAGCTTCCGAACCTCCAAGCAACCTGCCGGTCCCTGCGGAGCGTCGTCGAAAACAATGTGAGCGCCATCGGCAGACATACCATCGCACGTTAGTTCAGCTTCCTCACCTCGAAGGGGACACCTGTTCCACGGGCTGCTGCGGTGGACTTGATAGGCGCCGTGAAGGCGCCCCGTTCTTTCACTTTCGGTAAAAGTACTCAACATGGTCGGTTGCAGCTTTGTCTTTGCCAATTCTACCAAAAGGAGCGAATGGAACATGAGCAACCACCCTTGCTGTACTACTTTGACCTTTCTCACTCGCCCACTCGCATTCGCCTCATTTCTTGAATACGCGATGCGACGCTGCATGTCGCGCATTTGCACCGATCACATTCTGAGGGATGACGACTACTTTCTCATCGTATACGAGATAGAGAAGGCCGCGTTGGGTGACCGTGAATTTGACCCGCAAAAAGCGGGACCCGGTGAATATACGGTGGAAGAAGTACCTCGCCCAAGTTGTACCGATCTTCAAACTTTCTTTAGGGACTGAGATGAGAGCCCGACTCATGATGAGCTGTTCGCAGAGACAAGAAGGATGGGAGCGGGTGTGTCTGGTGAAATCTCGACTTGGTGATGTCGGTACGCTTCAGAGTCATACTATGTGGTAATTCGACGTTGTCCGGGAGGGTGGTATCTAGCGTGGGGAGTGGTGGGCGTGGCCTTGGTGCTTTCGGACTGCAGAAAGGCTGAGAGAACGTTGACGGTTTCGGATGGCAGGAAGGCCATGACTCTGAAGGGGTTTGGGGCCTTCTGACCTGGGTGCCGATGCCATGAATTCAGGGGCTTCGAGGAAAGAGTATGAATAGCGGAATTCTCGAAGCGCTTTCATCCTATACAGACTGCCGAGAGAATGGCAAGATACATTGAGACCATTCTTCAAACGACCCTTCACATGCGCATCTGCAGCTTTTTTTGGTTTCCATGCCCTAACTCGCCCATAGCCTATAAACTCACAATAGTCATACCCACAACGCCATGCTAATCCACCAATACCCACAAAACCATCACTCAACACCGTCCATACCACCCGTACTCATCCCATCCCTCCTATGCTGCCGATTATACATAACCTCCAACCTCACCATCTCAAGCTCAACCTTGAGTCTCTGATTCTCAATGGCTTTCTCTTCAGCATCCTTCCCCTTCGCTCCCAACGCGACCCTCAACTCCTCATTCTCCCTCCTCAACCGCTCCACCTCGCTCTCCTGTGCCTCGCCCACATTCCGCAGCGCGTCGTTACACTGCGCGACCAACAACGGATCGATTTCCGGAAACCTGTTGCTGCTACCACAGCCGCTACCAGGCTCCGGGATGCCCACCGATGGTGGCGTCAACATCATGTCCGCGTCATCCATCATGCCCTCGCCGACCTCCTCGCCGGCAGACTTGCGCGCGCGCTTGATTTGTGCGCGGATGTTGTAGACGTCGCGCTTGAAAATGCGGATGCCAGGGAGGCGGTCCTGGAGCACTTTCACCGTGCGGCCGACGCCACGGTCGCGACCCTGACCCGGCCCACCCTTCCTCGCCATCTCCTGCTCTACGATCTGCCAGACAAGACCGCCGCTCTCATGGCTGTGCGAGGGTGGTTGGTCTTGCGCTTGGTCGTGTACTGGGTCTGCGGGCGAGTCTTGGGCGGTTTCTCCCTCCACCTCTGCGCCAGCTTCTGCTTGGCTCTGTTCCAACCCCGAAGCGATAGCCTTTCTCCGTTCTTCCTCCTCCTTCTCCTCTCTAGCCGTCACGCCGCCCACCCCAATCCGCCCCAGACTAACGCCCCACGTCCTCTTCCTCTGCACCGCCCATCCCTCGACGCCTCTGCCCTCATGATTATGTTCCGCCTCGCCCACTCTAAGCATCCACGTGCCGTCCTCCTGCCGCTTGCCCTCAACCCACATCTTACACCCCGTCTTGCAACTCTGCCGATTTTTCCTTACGCGGGTCTCAGGCGTGAGCTTATGCGTATTCTTCGCGTGTCCGTAGCACACGCACGCGAGCTTGATGCGCGACCGGTTCTTGGCCGTCGTGTTGATACTCAGCGCGTACCCGTGCTCCGCGGCGTGCGATTGCGCGAAGGTGTGGAGGGCAGTGAAGGAGGCGTGGGTCGACTGCGGCGGCGGCGCCATGTCGAAGTCGCTCGAAGCGTGCGGGTTCGTTTGGGCGACGGGCCGCAAGGAGGTGGTCGAGGGAGTGGCACTGGCATTGATGCTGTCGTGGGGCGCTGGGCTCGTCAGGCTCGGGTCGAGGTTCGGGTTGTGATCGTTCTCGGCGTGCGTGCTGGAGTGCGATGGATTCGGATGGTATGGCGTTGCAGGTGGTACGTCGGTCAGGGAGGGATCAGTGGTCGGGAAGGGCGGGTAGGGGCTCGGGTTTGCGTCGTGATGCAGCGAGGATGCATTGGTGGCGGTGAGCGTCGTTGCTGCGCTCATGCCTGCGGTTTCTGGCGATTATGGGAATGGGTGTCGTTTCGGAGGGGGTGCAGATAGGGAGTGTGCAGAGGATTGGATGAGGAGTGAGAGATGGGCAGGGCTGAGGTTGAGGTTGCTTTTGGATTTGATCGCTCCCGAAGAAAATCCCGTGACTTACTTCGTGATCGAAATGGTAACGGGTTAATTTCGCGAAGTAATTCTCATCGTTTTCTAGCTTTAAGGCTTCACTCGTGTGCGAGGGCATGCAAATAGTGTCCTGATATTTTTTGTACAGCGCTCTAATTTCAAAGAATGCAGCCTAAAGCTACTCGAGCATATTCACATCAATTTTCGAAACTCAACAGCTGCCAAAGTTACTGTCTTTTGATCAGGACTCTTTCCAATGCCCGAACTCTCGTGTTGCATGATGTATCGCTAGTACGGCTGCCAACATCCTCAAAGGTGGTAGTGTCATTTGCAGGGAGCTAGTTGGGGTTAGGTTGGTTGACAATGTGAAGATCTGGGAAGTTCTGTCACGAAAGATGAGTGCAGTTTCACTGGGCAAGAGCTGATGTACGGTGCAAGAAATGGCCACCCCCATGACTGAAGGATACCAGTCTCAAACTATACTGGCATAGGGAAGAGACCGGGCATCTGGTGGAAAGACATCTGCTGACGGGATTCGGTTGCGATAAACTGGGCCAGCAATTCGGCAACCTCGCGGGAATCCAAGCGGTTGATAAATCCCTAAGCACCGGACTGGCTCCAGGGTGTCAGCTTCTGGTTAAAGTTGATGAATTCTCGGACTGTCTCGAATGGGTAGTTGTATATGCACCGTTAGGTCTGTAGTAGGTGATGTTAGTGTTTGGCGGGATAGTGCCGACTTACGCTGCCAAAGCAGCTGCTTCGGACTGAAGCTACGGGCAAAGTATTGAGATGGAAATGTCATTAGGGTGAACGAGAGATGGGAGATTGGAAGCAGTTCTCGACATCCAATGAAGAAACCCATAGTTGGGATTGCCATCATGTTTAGGGCTGTGGCTCATGGAAAAATGCGGAGATATCTAATGCGAGATGGGAATTTGGGATCACCAGCATCAGAAATTTATGGTGACGGAGCGACGATGTCGAGATCTGTCCATTTTGAGCCGCTAGTATATTGGCAACACAAAGAAATTCCACTGTTCCTGGTATTACTATGGAGGCTTTATTAATCAGGAACGTCTTGAAAACATCGGCACTTCGAAATATACAGAGACTGTTGCTGAGAAATTGGTCCTGCCTGAATTGCAACGTCAAGAGGAAAAGGGAGCGTTGGGTACATAGATGAACTTGGCATGTCTCTACAATAATGCCTTCTTTGCTTACATTAGAGAACGTGTAGGACAAATATATCCACGGCGCGTCGCTCTAGCTGAGAATTCCGGCGAGAAACGCGGCTGCTCAAGATTTATGGTGAGTATGAGGTTTGAGGTGTTGATCTGTAGTGGCGCGTTTGCATTTTGATAATCGTACATGAACGATTGTGTAACGACCTTGCAAGTCCTTTGCAATTCAAGATTCTGCAGGTTGAATTAAAAATAATGGATGTTTATTATTGGAGATATCCGCGGTTATCATTGCGTCCAACCGTTTTCGAGCAACCATCATCTATGTTGCAGCATAGTCCAGCCGTACTTTGGCGGGAGAGCCGGCTGATAGTGCGGGATCCTCACTGCTAAAGCCCTTCCTACCTATTTGACATCTCGAACAATCCAGAGACGGTCTGGAGAGGGTTATTGAAGACCATCAAGTCTTAGGTCTCTGATTGGAAGAGTATTGAATGAAGTACCTAGAACGCATCTACCATTATTGTCGTTGATGAGAATTCATCCTTGATTGTTCGTAAGAAGGGCGCTCATATACCCCTTGTACCCTCTAGATTGATACCGCAAATCTCCCTAGATGTAAGAGCTAGGCAATTAGCCTACTTTGCCGCCCTGGTCATCGGCCCCCAGTTCACACTCGGATTGACTTGATAGCGGACAAGCTTTTTAGAATCCCGGTCTCTCCCCAGCTCTTCATCGAAAACGACCTCGTACTTCCTACGCTCAACTGTTGCCACCACGCCTTCACCATGATCAGTGTCAGTAGCTGTATCTGCAGCTCCAACGGCCCCATCTTTCCCTCCAATTTCTGAACCCTTGCCCTCGGCAACTTCCGGCCCTTCTTCCACTGTAGTGTCATCAACATTCCAGTCTTCGTGGTTGGCTTGCGCTTTCTGCATGATGGTCCATCCTGCCATTCCTTCAACAAGTTTTCCCTCTCTGAGAGGTGCCTCTTGTCGAACCCATTCCCGCATAATGTGCCAAATGTCCGTCCACTTTGCGTCTGTCTTAATACTTCCAGGTTTGCAATGACTTCTGGTATCCCTGAAGCCAGCACGGCGCAATGCTCCTCTCATGGCCCGCTCCGGGGGAGCTTGGCAATGGATCACTTTCGACAAGTAGCTGGGCGCGAAGAAGAATGGATGGTTGTCAACTTCCGCAGGGTCCATGGCTGGAATTAACATACCCGCATGGTCGATCTTTTCTTTCCCCTTGTCTTTTCCAGTTCCCTTTGGTTTATGGTTGTCGGAGAGGTTCTCCTCATATGCGGTCTGAAGCATGCCTTCTATTCGAGTTGTTGTTTTATACGTCTCCTTGTCTATCTGTGGCAGATAATTCAAGATTCTCTCAATGAAAGCGGGGTTGTGAAGGGGCCCGCCCCACATTGGCCCTGCAAGCTACTCATCCTATTAGTTCACAACATCGGACTTGGGAAAGGGCCAGCTTACATGAGTCTTCCTTCCACAATGCTCACACAGCTGGGATGCCGTTGGTGCTTGCGCCATGGAGTGTTTGTAAAGTAGCGTTCCATTTTTGTCCTTCTTTGCCAGATTTCTACCAATAAACTGTGTCTGCCACGCGAAACACCCTTGGTCGCAATTGTATACCAGCATCGTCTTGCCGGCTAGAAATTTTACTTCCGCAGGAGACTTTCGTATTCGAACGAAGACGCGAATGTAGTAGTCAATCGAAAGAGATAACAAGGGCTCGATTGCGATTCCGTATCGCGCAGCAGAAGAGGCTATGGCATGCAAAATTAGCCGTAACCCTCCCTCGTGTGAGTGAAAGCCTTTGATGGGCAAGCCTCCGTACTGGGAGTAGGTTTTCTCAGGATATCCTGCAGACGCAAAAACCCCTGAATCGGTACAGGTTACACAGAGTAAACCGCCATCGTTGAGTGCTTGCAAAGCTGAATCGAGGAATGGAGCAGCTGTGCCGTAAGGATCGAGGTCAATAACATCGTAGCCTTTTTTGCCAACGAAGCTGTACATGTGGGCAGTTGCATCCCCGGTATTAGGGGTTATTTTGTCTTCGAGTCGATTGTGCTTGACGTTAAGTGCGATTGACGCAGTCGCCTTCTGTGACATGTCATTGGCAGTGACAGAAGTTGCGAAAGGAATTTCTTGAGCATAGCGAAGTGCTCGAAGACCAGTTGCCGAAAGAGCGTCCAGAATCTTGAAGTCGGGGCCCCGTGTCAATGGTGAGCTGCCATTGGATGCAGTCGTTTTTGCGCCTTGCACTGGCTCAGATGATTGCTGAGAGGACACCTTATCTTTTTGGGGTGTTCTATTCTCGGCAATTGAATGGGCTGCAATGGCAGATTCCTGCACAGCGCATATTTCGTCTGTATTTGACACAGGTACAACGCCTTCCGAAAGGTCCAAATTTTGTTCTGCCAGTAAGTGCGAGATTGTGGAGATAGACGTATTTGGTCCCTTGGCTAACTGTTCAGCATTACCATTGACTCCTATCTTTCTTTTCTTGTTCATACTGTCTGGATCGGCATTTTCGCCTGGTGCCTCGTTCTCCAAACTCTGGAGAAGCTTGCGCTTAGCCTTTTGTAAGGTATTCTTTTCCTTGCATGCCGGATTGTTCCTGTGCTTGGCTGCCTTTAGCTTCTTTGCAGCAAGGAAATCCTCCCCAAATGCCCTTATTGCCAACACGCTCAGGTCACGATTGAACTGTTGTATAGGATTGTAGAATACCGACTGCTTTGCAGCTCCGTCCTTTTGAGCTTTTGGGTTGGTCGAGGTAGATAGTCCATGAGGGACGAGGATGTATGCTAGGCCTTCTTTAATAGTACTATATTCGTGGCTGTCGTGAGTCACGTTTTGATTGGTTCGTGGAGGATCGTTGATGGTTGCTGATGGTATTTTAGCAGTCGGTATTGCGTCAGTGAGTGTATTTAAAGCCATTGCGAAAGTGCAGCTCCTGTGGTAAGGTCCCTGGCTATGGAAATTCGATGTCCGAAGTGCAACTCGGTGGGCTGGAGGCGCACATAAGGGACGAATGGGTAGGAAGAATGTTGCCAGTTCAAATACTGTGATGAACAAAAGTTCAAGAGTCGTTTGAGGGTCAGTTACAAGACTGCAATGCTGGGCTCGACGTGGAAGACGTGTGGCATGCGTTGAATTGAAAATGAAGCTGTAGAAAAAGTTCGCGAAATTATTTTTAGCTCATCTTAGCAGAAAGAAGCTTAAAATATTAGCGTGAGGCTTTCCGTGGCTCCAAGTGCCCCTTCGAAACGACTATCACCAGACCTCCGTCGGAAATATTTTCTGGACAGCAACGGGCTAGGAATTGCTCATCCAATATTTTAATAATATACAGCCCTGCTCTTATTCACTCATCTGGAAGGCTAACCGGTTATTTATACTGACTTCGTATTCAGGTTCTTCCTCGGCCAAGGGTGGGTAAGCAGCTGCCTAGCATCTAGTTCCTAAACGGCCTTTGTCTGATGTTCATGCCGCACCACTCCCCCGACGCCTCGCCCCTAATGCACTCTTGTTTACAGATAAAGGCGAGTCGCGTCCACTAACTCTCAGCTCAGTTCAACATCTTCATTTCTCGAAACAGTTCTGGTTATTATTCCGATCAAACCTCCCGGTAAATCGGCGACCATGGGTAGGCCAACCCGTGATACTGAAGCTTTTCGCGATGAACCTGATTCAATGTCGCTTCACACCACTCCAGACGATTTCAATTACGATGATGCACCGGAAATATCTGGGCTTCCTCCCTCGTATGTCGATGATGCCGCCACGGCCAGGCTCCCTCCAAGGCATCTCCCGCCTCCATCCAGCCGGATAGACCATAACAATTGGTTCCAGCTCTCTGGCAACAAGCCCGTTGTGGGTGAAGTTCAAAACTTGATGGACGCTCGGTACGACTCTGACCCCATCTATCTTGAGGAGGGCATCAAGACCATGGCGAAGGTTGCCCCAACTCCATTAATCTATATAATAGGTAAATATTTATGCCTTAAACAATTTAATAGCTAAATCATGACCCTCTCCAGGAAGCCATCAGGAGACAGTCAGGAAGGGAGATAAGAAAGAAAAGAATACAGTTGTCGATTTCAGAATTGTATTGAACCTGGAGCGATATCTCAGGAACAATTACGATATGCAAGATACAACTTGGATGGGCCTCAGGACAGTTGAGAATGGAGAGAAGGTGCTCAGAGGTTCATTTATGAAGAGTCGTGCTCCTGGCTTTACAAAGGACCTAGAAGTTGGCGTGCCAAAGCCTCAGCTGAACGAATGGTGTCATCGCTACTGCGCCTCCCCTTCCCTGCTCAGAATGTAAGCACACAAAAAAAAGCAGTCATTTTCCGATTTTCCATAGTAGTTGAACCTAACTTTTTTAATAAATTAGATTCCGACTCGAGCGTGTGGTAACCGGCTTCGATGAAACCCTCCTGAAGAACCGCCTCGAAGGCCTGATCCGAAGTGCTAACTACCGCGGGCATATTAGTATTACCTTCCCCGTTGAAAACCGCGCGGTCGATATCTACACCTCAAATCGCATCAACCAGTGGCGTCTAAAGAATTGGGTCTGCTGGATCTTCTACTTGACCTTCCTCTGGATTTTCACCTGGCCCTACCTATTTTTCGCCACCAAGCGCTACGCTGTTGTCAAGGCTGAGTGGCCTTTCTCCCGCACTGATGCCACCGGACGGAAGACATATACAACGGTCAGCGAGGAGCAGTGGTTCGAGCGATGGAATATAGGAATCCGCAGACTAGTACTCGACCGCTATCAAGGCGAGGCAGCAGATGAGTATTTAGCTGGTGTTATTGATCGCCCGGAAGATCCGCCGATGCCTGGAAGCATTCGCACTGGACACGTAGGTGTTGATAATGCGGTTGGATCTTTGCAGCAGGGATTGGCCATTGCAAAATCTATCTATCGCGGCAACCTTCTCGGGGGTGGTCAGGCAGGCTGGGGTGGCGATTGCTGATCGATAGCCCTACTTTCCTCTTTCTGGAAATTTTTCTTTGACTGGGATCTGACAGCAGATGGACACGCATCCGTATTTTTGGGCTCTACTGTCTCCACTTTGTTTTAGTATAAGAGTAGAACTCTTCGGCACTCGGAGTTTTTGGTGTTCTCGTTAATGATCGGAATTGAAGCCTGGCAAGGGCCATTACAGCGTGGAACAGATGGACGGATTAATTGCGAACGACGAAATGAATATCATTTTTCGGCTGTATTCTTCTATTCGTTCATCTCAAAATCATATCTAGCGCGGCTGTATGAATGATGACATTCGGTTAATCAATAAGATTTCACATCGCACCGCATAACTTACTTCCCCTATCCCACGACCCAAGTGATTACCAATCCCCCTGATCAGATTAACTGACTGCTAGGCTGACATTTCCCTTCGGCAGTGGCGGTCTATCTGCGATGCAACGTCTCCCAAGCGTGCTGGGGGGCAAAATAAGCATAGCAAGTCTAGTCTGTAGGACTCCGACCGGTAGTGCAGCCCTGTCGTCCCCAGTAGTAATCAAAGCCGATGTCAAAATTCCGTAATTTGCTAGGTCTCCCCAAGGACACAATTAGAGACATCGGCCTCTCCCCCTGAGGCTGAGCTGAGAGTTAACTATCCCATCCCAGATCCAAACTCGGCCAACAGCAACATCGCTCATCGGCGCCGAATCCAGCCAACTCTTCTTCATACTGCTCCATCCATCGCAGCGACAGGTGAGCCCTACCATCGGCGTCCGTGCTTCCACACTGCTGATCCGTGGTATTATGTACCATGATGCATTGTGTTTCATTCCATTATTAACACCACCCCAAAATGGCCAATTGGGTTTTGGCTCCTTAGATTCTTTGGACCACTGTCGCAACGCTTAATATGGTTCAACGTGCTTGTATCCGGCTCAACGTGTCTGGTGATCATGTCCTACCATCGGGATTCATGATTGTAGCCACTAACTGTTCTCATCGACGGCTCTGAGGGTCGTATTCACCACATCGGGGGCGTTCTCTGAGATAGACCGCTCCTCGGCTTCGTGCTGCGGTTGTATCGCAGATGTGAGTTGGAAAACATGTAGCTATGGTTCCTGAGCGTAGTCAATCCATCTATATAAGCCTCAACAACGTCCGTCTTCTGCTCAGGTATCAAACACTCAATACTCAAACAGTCCAACAACCTACTTCAAACATCCACCTCCAACAACTTCCCCTCGTTTACCAGAGCCAACAAAAACACCGCCAAAATGAAGTACATCGCCGCCACCACCCTCGCTGCCATCCTCTCCGTCGCCTCCGCTCTCCCCACCACCGGAACCACGTCCGCAAACCCCCTCGCGAAGCGAACTCCAGGCAGCATCTACATGTGTACTGGCTCCAACTGGACCGGCCACTGTAGCTATGCCGTCTACACTTTCAATACATGCCACATCCTCACAGCGCCTTTCTACAAGAACATTGGGTCTTTTGGACCTGACGCTGGTGCCTTGTGTCGCATTACTTAGTAGGATCCCCAACTGAAAGTACTTTTGGAGTGGTACTGGGCAGGTGGGAGATATCGATGTTAACATGGCCTGTAGTACCGCCGATACTTGCACTACTCATGGCGACGCGTTCGTCCAAACTCCTGGAGTTTCTGATCTCTACGACTTCGCGGACCCGGCTACGGGGAAGAACATCGACGCTGGTGTGGCCATGACGAGTTTTTATTGCCAGGAGTGCAGTTCGTGCACCTAGAAAAGTCGGCATCGGTGGAGTCGATAGGAGCGATGAGAAGATGGAGATAGCATTTTTAGCGGGCCATTCCTTTAGCATATCATTAGAAAGTAATCGTGATTTGTAGTTCCGATATAATGTGAAATATTATCTCACTTATTGCTCGTAAATTCGGTATCGAGATATGTTCAACGACATTACGAAAGCGTCACCTAATGGTGAAGTCTCGGGCGTCTCCAGGTTGCGCTCGTCGGACAGCCTCTCCTTGCACAATGCCGTGGACATAGGCTTCGCCAATAAACTTGTAATGATCGAGACCTATAGGCCGAAGAATGAAGGGTACTCGTCCTCCAAGAAACACACAAACGAGATCGCCGGGGAGAGTCGAGCGCAGCGCAAGCCCACAATACCCTAATTTCGTGGTGATGAAAGCGTGGTTGAGGCATTCTGTGACTACCCCTTTGGCGTACGAGTAATCGTTACCCGTACGAGAGATCCTTTTCGTGTAGCTGTGGCCCATCCAAAGGCCAAAGCTGATAAAAAACCTTTCAGGAGGCGGCCCTTCCACATCAGACAGCCTATTTGCAATTAATGTGCGCCAGAATGCCTCATAATGGCCATCTTTATCAAAGTAAGGGTTGTAGCGGTGATTCCTAAAATGCGTTTCCCACTCTTTACATGCGCGGCGAGTGACATTTACCCTTTCCTTCTGGACTCGAAGGTCCATTGCGTAGCTCATGCCATCATGTGGCTTCACATATGGAGTAGGACCTGAAAAGTCAACGACATCGAACACAAAACCAGTGACGGTGAGCACGTCCAAATCGTCCGAAATGTGAAAGTAAAATTTATCGTGCTTGGGGAATGGAACAATGCCAATCTTCTCCCAGGTGATTTGGCGGCTGTCCTGGTTGCCATCAGCGTAATTTACGGTATTATTGTCAACCAGACTGTTGAGAGTACTTGTCGTCCTCAAAGGGGAGATCCAGTCGGTGACCCAGGACGGTAAGTCTGGATTTTCGCTAGCAGGACTTTGTGGGCGAATTTGTAGAACGACAAGGCCATGCTGGCGGAGTGCATGTGCAGTGACTTTTTTCAGTAGCTCGTTTTCTGAAATTGTGTAGTCTGTAGCAATCCGATCCTGATCCTCGATTCGGGAAAGACCTAGAAGAGCGTATATCTTGTCTTTGGGCTCGGTGCAGCAGAAGGGGTACGTTAAACAAATCCAGACCCACAAATCAGTCCCGCCTTCTGTAATTCCTCGTTTCAATATTGACCAGAAGAGAAGACACATGGCAAACGGGAATATAGCAACATGTTGAGACGAGAGCACATTAGTCGGCGCTCTTTTGCCGTCTCCTGAAGGGCCACGCCAGCGACGTTTCGATCCGTCGTAAAATTCCTTCACAAGGACAAAGCGCTCGATACCAGCTTCTTTCTCTCCGCATTTGACTACCGCCCTCCGCGAAAGAAAGGCTTCCTGCACTACCCACAAACGAGACCACCAAGGCCGAGTGAGTAAGAGTGGGATTGCTCGCCAAGCGCGAACATCTTCTTCACCAGTGGAATGCTTGAAGTAGTCTGGCTGTAATCTCGAAAGAAGATCCATAGCAAAGTCGCTATCGTCAGCGCTTTCTCCAAGCCACAAGTAGGTGAGGTCTGCTTTGGCGTATATCTGACCCATGATGCCGACTTGATGGCCTTTCTCCAGCCGGTCTGTTTGATTGATGCAAAGAGCATCCACCCACAAAACCCGCTTCTGATTCTTATGACGACAATAGCGCAGCGCAATTTCCAAGTTCTCTGTGATTTCGAGCCCAGTTCCGTTCATGGTTATTCTACGCTTGAGTGTCTCATCCCCCCAAACGTACGATAAGGCAACGTAAACAGGGTCGTCCTGTAGTTTAGCAACACGAAGCTCGCAGCTCACAGGATCCAAACCAGATCCTGGGTTGAGCTGTAGGAGCCGAATTTCTTGCTTAGACTTGTCGATTGGCAAATAGTGACATGGCTGTGGAAGGAATGATTCAGATGAGTTGCTGTGCTGCTGTCCTTCTCCCTTTGGCCGAGCATCCGGGGCCCTCGATGCCAAACGGGCGAAGAAGGTTTTGTACATTACACAAAACAGATGGATGACGAAAAAGACTCAAAACGGCCTTGATCCTCCCTCTTAACGATAACAGATTCATATTAATGCTGAACACGGCTGTTTTTCAGCCTCGCGATGTTGAACAGAATCCCACAAAGTCTTAGGCTAACAGATTGGGGAATACTAATCGAGAGCTAAGATATTGATAATCACGTGATAACAAACATCCTTGAAACTCCAGGGGCACAGAAAACGTTGCAGGGGCAGAGAGGCAGGCCTCGCACTTCAACTCACTACCACAGATGGCATCCAACGACATCAACATACAGGACGCTGAGAGCAGCAACGATGATTCTGATCCCTCTAATAATGCCCATTCACAGCTTCCTCCCGACCTCGACATCCCCGCTCCCACCGAAGGTAGCTCATATCCGGTAAGTTCCACGTCCGCAAGCTAGAGGTAACGTCTCAGCGCTAGTTCGTTCTCCAATGGGAGGATTTTAGCTAATTAGTCATGTCCCTCTCTTAGGACTGGGAAGCTCTTCGATATGCCATTAATGCCTGGGCGTTGAGAGACAAGTTCAAGACACGTATTCACAAAAAGGTAACATCGGCCTAGAAGTACTAGAAGAGCCGATTCTCATTACCACAGGACTCTACTCGAGCTGTCTACCATTGCAAATACGAAAACAAAACAGATCCACCATGTACATGGCGCGTACGTGGCAACTCCTCCCGGGACAACGAGAATGAGATCCTCGTTACCGTAGTGCAACCTGAACATACCTGTAACCCGGCACAATATGAAGAGGAGGAGAGGTACTGGAGACGAGGGGTTCAGTTCACCCAACGTTGGGTGCGAGACTCCCTAACAAGATGTGGCTTCCAGGTGGCAATCGATACAGACCCCAAAGAGATTGTTCAGGTGATCAAGGAGAGGTTCGGCGAAGATATACCGGAGAACTTGGCCAAAAAAACGAAGAAAAATCTACTCATTATGCGAGGCGATATTATTCCTCCGCCAAAGAAGAAGGCTCGACCTGGCGTAAATCGAGGCGGCAGGCCAAGCAAGGCTATGTTGGAAGAGCGGCGACGTCAAGCTGAGCTACAGGCTGCCATGGAAGAGGGTCGGGCCGCGGATCGAGCCGCCCGGGAAGAGCATGGGCTTCCAGTCGATGATGATGAAGATGGCGGGGTTATCGGGAATGGTGAAGAGTTTGTCTTCGAAAGTGGCGCGAGGGTTATACCCGTTGCGCCACATGGAGCTGCCTATCAACAGTTTTTCTCAGACTCAAGGCCTAACGGGCTGGCTATGGCTTTTCATAACCATCCAGTCGCCTCCGCTACGACAAGTGCAACTGCAGCGGGTCCAGGTACGGGTATAAGCACGTCACCTGCAGTCGAAACTCAACCATGCCAGGCTTGCTCCGGCACTGGTATTGTCAGAATTATTCCTGGCCAGAGCGCCTCACAACCCAACGCAAGTGGCAGGCCAATCAACAGAGCGAATCCATCCCATGATGACCACGATGAGCTTAAGCTTCTTCAGAGTCAAGTCGCTCTGCTTTCTAAACAAATCACGCTTATGCAGAAAAGAAGAGGGCTAAGCGCGTAATGAAAACAGTTATCGTAACGGTATGGGAAAAATATCGGTGAAGTTCATAATATTTTAATACCCGAAATTCGATCAAATGCTACAAGCCACTACCAGGTGTCATAAGGACTGTCGGTTTTGTTTGTCGTTGGCGGCGTCGTCATAGAGATGCAACTTTAAAACTCTATTGTTCATTTATGAGTAGATTTCTTGCTGCCACCCTATCTGACAGGCTATAGCGTTAATCGAAGTTCAGGACTTAATACGCCAAGTACACTCTGACTTTGAGTTTGACGGGCCTGGCGACGCGCTGAGCCATGAAAATTTCCACATAAATATTCCTGCAGTATTTCATTTCCCCGCCCATCATTTTCCGTTCACGCAAACAAGAAACTCTTAGTCCGTTGAAACACCTCACAAGAACAATCCGGTCAAGTCCTACAAATATCGACAACATGTTTCTAGCACGCTGATTACACTCAGCCGTTCGCACATCGGCTCTTATTCACAACGACCAACCAGATATAGAGTCATCTTATGCACCATCACCAATAACGCCACCGCAGCAACCCCGGCCATTCACACGCCATCAACACCCCGAAGTTGCATTCGCAAACATGCCCATAAGCAAGCCAAATCCTCAACATTTACCTCCGACAAACTCTACACAGGCGAACTACGGATTCCACGAGAGCATCAGCCTACTCCGGCTATGCTGACCGAAATGTGGCATTCTGGCGCACCCTCTGTCTGCGCCATCGAAGAACCCGGCGCTTCTGAGTTTGACGAGATCGAGCAAATGTTCCGCAACGACGACAGCTGTCCCGCTCGCTGTTACCGCTTCTTGCTGCTGGAGGATTCGTCTAACCCCCCTCGCCGCATAATGGTATTATTACTCGCACCCATCATTCTGTCACTTGTCGCAGTCGCTGGGGCTGTAAAAACCTTTCTCGGTGGACGTAGGAATCATGGCGCCCGAAGGCGCATAGATTGGATCTGAAGCCATTTCGCATGAGGAATATATATATACCTGATGTGCTTGTGTTTAGCGATGCGGGAATTATTATGACTTTGGCAACACTTTCATCGGCTTTTGTATCTATTGCGTGGCTGGGCCCAGCTTTTTTTTAATTATTATGGCTACGATGAGCAGACTGGGAAATGGAGAACGTTTATTTTTGGTACTGTCCAGCATTTCAGATTTCTAGGAACGTTTTGAATTTGTATGGTTAGGCAGCAGTGAAGGGAGCAGTACGTTAAGTGTGAAATGCAATACTACTATCACCCCCAAGAGATACAGTCAAGCTATGTACCACTCATGTTGTGCAGTAAACATATCTAACGCCCCGTAGCAAATGGGGTATCTAAGAGGAAAAGCAATACAGTACAAGCTCACGTAGTGCAGTGCTCAAATCAACACGCCACCAGTCGACCCGCTAAGTATGCTGCAAACCGATCAACAAACTAACGAGGTCATTCCCGAATGAAAAGCACAACAACATGAAGACCCAGATGCTCGATTCACTACCGCAAGTTGTATCCATCCAGTAATTCCCACACTTCAATCACCCCACAGCCAGATTCATACCCAAACCCTCCAGAAAAATCTTCGAACAATCACTCATTCCTCACCGCTCCATCCGCTCCATCTTCCCGCTTCTCCTCCAGTACAGGCTCGGGCGTCGCAGCGCTACTACCAACCACGCTACTCTCAGCCGTCTTGTTAGCCATCAGATTGGGAAACATAGGCCTAACAATGACTTCATCCTGCACATCCTCCAACTCACTCAACTCACTCTCGTCATCCGCGCTATCGTGCATCGAAGCCGGTGCACTGCTCTCCACACTTGCACCGCCCACGGCCAGTGCCGCCGCCGCCGCCGAAGGAGCCGGGACTTGAAGCTGGCCGGGACCGGGCCCCGTGCCAGTCCCAGGGGGAGCGGACATCGAATCGCCAGGCATCCGCTCCGCTAATGGTTGAGCGGGAATCATAACTTGCGGGTGTATGTCCGAGGGTGGCGAGCGGATCGGGATGGCAGGCGCAGCGGGCTTCGTGACTGCAGCCTCGGCCTTCCGCTGTAATTCGCGGCGGCCTACACCTTTATTCCTCGGACGCGATGTCGGGTCTGTGTGAGGCGCCCGCTGATGCTCGGTGGGGAAAGGCATTTGCGGGTAGTGGTCCCTCTGGTGCGCATCCGCGGGGCCGTCCATTTGCGTATTCATCATCGAGGTTAGCGACATCACGTTCGGAGGATGCTGATGCTGGTGCAGTTGGGTGCTGGCCGGGTGAGGCTGCGAAGGAAGCACTGGCTGCTGCTGCAACTGTTGAGTGGGCTTAGTGGACTGCGGCGCAGGGTCAAGTGTGAGCCCGATCTGGGCGTACATCATAGCGTAGGCATCGCCAATGAGGTCGTCGATAAGGAGGGACTTCATAAGGCCATTGTTGAGGCGCTTGAGCTCGATGACATCGCGGAGGACATCGAGGATTAGGTTCTGAGTTGTGGCCTGCTGGCACCATTGCTCCAGCATTGCGCTGCGTGCAGTAAATTCGTCGTGGTTCAAGGACTTGAAGACAGCGTCTTCATGACCTTCAGGAATCTTGCCTACTCTCCGCAACAATTTCAGATATGCCAAGCATAGTTCTTGCCACAGTTTACTATGCTCGAAGAACTCGTGCGGCTTCTTTCGCACCCTCTTGGCGAGAGCTTCAAGATTCGTCCGATCTCCAGTCTGCACGAGCAGCTTCACAAAGAAGCGTGTGTAGCGAGAAGTGTACACGAAGTGCCTGCCCGGTCGCTCATTTTCTGGTTTCCATACTTGAACAGCCATGGTCTTCGTGAATATTTGCTGGGATAGCTCCTGCTTAGCGGCCATCGCAACATAGATTTCTTCGGAAGAGTCATCATAGATAACATGAGCAGAACGGGCTGTCATTCGGTGGTGCCAACCAGATTTATCAGCCGCTCGGAGTGACTTCAGAACGTCTAAGATGTATCCTTCCCACCGATCCAAATCACCACATGTGGAGAGGTTCTTCGCATAAGGTGTGTTCTGCAGGATTTCACTGCCCACTTCAGGCTCGATCTCCTTATGTTGGACCAACTTGTGGACTATTGAAACGAGCTTATAATGGGGCTCCAGAATAGGCTCGCGACGGTTGTCCTTCTTCTCTGGAAGGATCTCAATTGCGCGGACGAAGGCATCTACGACCTCTTGGTAACCTGGAGGTTTGCAGTTGCCACGAGCGACTTCATCGGCGTGGTGCATCTTCCACAGACATTTGCCAAGCATATAGTAGTTCCTGTTCATAACTTAGTATCGTATCAAGACCGGTGCAAAAAATAGCGCATAGGACTTACCACCACTTATCAGGCTTCCCGGCAATAGCCCGTCTGAATAGAACACTAGCAAATTTCCAGGCCGTATAAGGCCTTAATGAGACGAAAGGTGCACCTTGGTAGACAGTCTGACCGCTGAAATACTTCTGCTCAGTCTCTTTTAAAGAGAATGCTTGCATACTGAAGGGTTGTCTTGACGAAGAATAGATCCGATTGCCGAAGTCTGTATACATGTCGGAGACCTTTGCTACAGTCTGAGGCGAAGTATCAGCATCTCGGACGGCGCAAGCAACAGCCATCGTATAGCAGTGGATGGCACATCTCTGAAATTGAAGAATCTCAAGGCTGTTATTGTTTAGCTTCTCTGCAGTCCAGGACACGGCTTCTTCAAGTTGTGTGTCGTTTGCTTGTGCCAGTCGATACCAAGTCTCCCATCGATCTGTTGAGTACTCGAGGTCTTGTATAAAGAAAGCTGCAGCAAAATTAATGTCCTCCGTGGGGCCTGGAACCACTCGTTTTTGCGAACGAAATTTATTAAGCGCAATGTTGCCCATTAAGAAATACCATCCTTTTGATGCCGCAGTTGCGCGTTTCGGAGAGATGTATTTCGTAGAAAGTGTGCCGACGCCTTCAAGAGATCGATATAAAGCGACAGGATTGACCGGGGACTTGAAGTAGGATGTGAGAACCTTGCGGTTCAGTGCCATGTCGTCATTGGCTTTTGGTCGACCTAATGCTCCGTGAACTTTGTCGATGGTGATTTTAAGCTCAGTTTTCGGCAAGTCTTTGATGTTGATCTTTTGCGCCTGTGACATGATAAACGGCAACAACTGCGATGCGGTCCTTTTATCGAGTACTTCGTTAGTGGAACCAAACTCCATGCAGTCAAGCATATTCGTAAATGTTTTCAAGCCATATAGATCGTACAAAACCTGGGCAAACTCCGTGTCACGAATATTGCCATCAGTAACATCGTTCAAGTGGATAAGTTCGTCCTTGACCAATCTCAGAAACGTCTTGCCCGCCGTGTGGCAAAATCCACGAATGCCAGTGGCATAGTGGACGTGTCTAAGATATTCAAACTTGTCATCTGAAGGATTAGGAAATGCAGAGGAGTTTTGCGCAATTCCTTCCTTCAATAACAGGTACTGTAGTATCCACGCACGTAGTTGCATATCGTGCAATTTACTAGTAATCCCGAGAGCAGTTCCACTCGGACAGCCTTCGTAGGTTGGTGCCGGAAGCTGCCCAACACGCAACATATCTTCATACACATTCATAGCACTCATGATTCGTAAGAGGCCGACCAGTGCATTCATGGACGACTGCAAGTGTTCGTAGTCCAGGCAGTCAAAAGCATTAGGTTCAGCCTTGACTAACTGGAGTATCTTGATCAAGACTTCGTCAATAATTCGGAGTCGGCTAATAAGCATAAAATGCCGATCGGGTTCCTGTGCGTCTTCATAAGCAGCGTTGCTGAATTCTGCCACAAGGGTCTCAATGCTGCGCAAGTAACACGAAACAACTTTGGGTGGGTATTCGATGGCTTCGTATGCCTCTCGTAGACGTTGCCACATTGAGAGCCTGAGAGAAACGCTTGCAGTATCTAAGAATTTCTTCATCTCTTGGAACGGAGACGGTTGCGCGAGTTTTCTTGGGTCTAATGCTGGATCGGCAGGCTCGCTGTCTAAAGTTGGTGGGCTATCGGATGGGTCTTGATCGTCACCGTTGATATTGGGCTCAACATCCAACTGAGTATGTTCCAGCGGTTCCAAGATAGGCTCCAAGCTCTCTATGACGGCAACTGGGTCTTTCTCGTCATGATTGAAAACCCTCATGAAGAAGTCTTTCATGCTGATTCGAGCCAGCTCACGGTCCGCCGCAGCAATAGACAGTTCAGGCATTACGGCATTGTTTTGTATCTCGATAGTTGGCTCTCCGAGTGATATGAATATCGTTTTGAGGTCCTCGATACAATAGATGATATGCTCTTGAGGAACATCTTCACACACACTAATATGGAAAGCCGAAGCCCATATATGCCGCAAAGTAAGCTCATCAAGATCTGCATCCCCCACAACACTGGAACGAAGTTGCAAAGCATCTCTCGCCAGAGCAGCCCATCTCTCCAAGCGGTCCCTTTGAATGGTTTGTGTTGTCGTATCAACACCACTGTTTGGGTGCCTTATTAAGGAGTAAATGTCAAGATGAAGCTCAAACAGAGTTTGGATCATCTCGACAAAGAAGAGTTGGTCATCCTTGACTTTATATATTTTCCCAACAGATTGGGCGTTGAGAATTTGGGAATCAAGCTGGGATACTCTGTCAAGAAGACGTTGAAAGATGAAGTCGTCGAGGTTAACAATAACCTGGACAACCTGGCGCTTCAGATCATCTGGCCATCGATATTGCATATAGCTTGACTGATTGTTGTGTTGAGAAAGCTTCAATGCAGGAGACGACCCTGGTAAAAGCAAGTATTCAAGCCATACAAATGCGACTTCTTTGACAGATAACCACTGGGAGTTTACTTTTCGAGAGAATTTGGAAAGTCCTTCTCCGCCTAGAAAGGGCTTGGTGCAGGCTTGCGAAATGCCAGATTTCGCGTACCCCAAGAATGCACTTAGTCCCGCATCTCGCGACATGCCGCCCAAGTCGACTGTCTCGCCACTTAACAGCACTGTAGCCGTTTTAGGACTGCATGCTTGCAATGCCGTGAATAAATCACGAGCAGCTTTTGTTTGACCGTCGCCGGGAATTGTGGGCGAGTCGGGCTGTGCTCCGGTTAACGCATCTTTCAACTCCTTTGATGACCCAAGACCTTTCACATCAAGCTTCCCCAGTAGGTCATTCATGATCTCAAACAGATACTGGTCTGCCATCGTGAAATTGGATAATTGGTCTTCCATCTGTTTGGCAAGCTCCGACCCTGCGGCATCAGCTGCCCCGGTTCCTTCCACAATGGACTCCCGTGCGCGGATCCGTTTGCTGCGTACGCGTCCACCTTCTGCGGTCTCTGGAAGTCCAGCGGAATCTGTGGATCGTTTGCGGGAGGGTACAATTACAGGTCCGGGGGCGAGAGTTGTCTCATTGTCCGGCCTTTTCACTTCATCTGCGCCGGCCTCTTGCATAGCGATATCCTCTATTGTCGTTTGGGGAGCCTGATCAGCAGGGATTTCGGCAGGTATGGCTAGACCCTCAGGTTGGAGGGCTGAAGTGTGGGAGTCATTCACACGCTCTTCTGTATTATCTTTTGGCGTGCTCTCGTTACTCGCTCCATCTTCGCCATAATCACCCGGTGGTAAATTGAGTCCTATGCCTGGTCCAGGTCCAAGATCAATAAAACCGCTCTGTTCAGTCATGTACTGGTGTAGAATTGCCTCCCCAACCTTTGCCCATTCTCTGTTGGGTGGGTTCAAGGAGAATCGTGCTGGAGATCGGCCGATTAACGGTTGAGAAGAGCATGCCTTCGCGACCTCCGATGGCAGCGGGGTAAATGGGTAAGGATTGAGTCGCTTCGTCAAAGCCGCTGGAAGCTTCTTGCGCTTGAGGAAAGATAGAGGAGCTTGCATTTGAGAAAGGTCATCCTGCAGAGCTTCGACCAGCTAAAAAGCGTTAATCAAGTCGCTACAAATAAAGTGGTAAAGCATCGTAGGCTTACTTCTCTCAACTGGTGACCAGAAAATCCTTCTTCAAGTCCTGGAAGCCGTAGTATGGTCTCTAATCCCTCATCATCCCCATCAAGCACAGCCTCAAGGCAAAATCTAGTGATGCGGCTACTCCCCACAAGCGCTGCCACTGACGCCGTGCGCGACCACAAATCCAAATCGGTATCATCCTTGTCCAAAGCCTCTGCAAAGTATCTTAGTGGAACATCGGGGGCCACAGGCTGCGTGGTAGCGGGAGGTCCTTGTTCTTGAACGGTAGCGTTGTGTTGTCTTAGGTGATACTGGATCACCTCGAGCATAAACTGAGCATAGTTCTTGTATGAAAGGTGTAGGATTTGAGGTAGAGTGTTTGGTGCGCTCTCTGTGGCTCCCACTAGCTGTACTGGCCCTGTCTCAAAATCATCCTGCAGGATACTGTCGTACTCCAAAGTATCGCCATAGAGCTCGTGACGCCGATACTCGGATAAGGATTCAGCATATTTGAATATTTCGGACTCGAAGAGGGTTTTGTAAGCCTCGGCAGCTTGTTCGTAGGACTTGGGGCCCTCAGAGTGAAACTTTAGAGCGGCTTGATATAGCTTCAGGGCTTCCTCGATTTGGATTTCTTTGGTGTCGTCGATTTCGTCTTCAGACTCGTTGTCCGACTCTACATTTAACGATTTGAATGTCGACTGCAAAAGGAAGATTTATTAGTATTTAACAAACAAATAGCAATATTTAACACGAGAGCTCCTCCCCAACTTTTGTGAAGTTCGATACGTACCATCGCGGAGACGGTTTTATTGAGGAAGGTGGTTCTCCGAGAAATAATGGAGAGGAAGAGAAGAGGGTATTTAGGTTACGGGCGCCTGGATGGAATACATGTTGGACACTAAAAGCGGACTCATGCCCAGTGGTGGATCTATCGTGACTGTCGCTGCGTCGCGTTCATGGGGTCCTATGCGGAGGTGCTTCGGCCACACCAGCGTCCATCTTGGCGGTCGTTGACGGAAACGTCGCTGGTCATTTTGTTGATTCCAACTCTGCCTTCAACTCGACCACCAAGTCCACACTCATAGTTTTCTACCACTGAAGACAATCTCAACCGATTCTACAAATCTCAATTCCTTATACAATCCATATTGCGCAAGTCCAGCGTGTTTCGCACGGCACCCTCAAGCATGGTGACCGTCCCAGCTGTCCCCGAGTAAGTCCGCATCTGCACCAAGAGCTATGTCGCTCGACGTCCTACCTGTGATAAAGAATGATATACTATCTATACAACCTCTCCAAATCTCTTCTCTTCAATCGGTTTTGTTCTCTATTTTCAAGTCGCTACTTTTGCTTCCTGTCTGTCGAGTTCGCACGCTAATTTATCACCAACTTCAGAATCTTCGAAGAGGAGCTCCATTCCGCAGTCGAAGCCAGATCAGAGACACTCCAGACTCTGCGTGAGCTAGGTCCCCCGGACCTTGTTCATCTCGTCAAGCAACCTAAGCAATCGCAGTCGACTACTAAGCAGGTACGCTGAGCGCCTGCCCTACACAATCTTTGTTTGATCGTAATACTTCGTGGGCAACAATTAGAGGTATGCTAAAAGGCGATCCAGTTTGGTGTGTACCACCATGTCTCAGGCGTAGACGCGTCGTCTTCAGCCAGCTTAGCTGCATATATCAATACTCTCACGTACTCTCCTCACGACAAGACGAATAAAGTCGTATCTGGGCTATATTGGTATGGATAACTATCCCTTGCCGGTATACTGTGGAGCACTGACCTTTCAGTTGCTACAATGCTTTCTCCCGCCTGGATATGCGGGTCCAGGTCGCAATACCAGGAACTGTGGAGAGCTACTGCATAGACGAGCGGGGTGACAAGCGCGTAGCTTCCGATGACTTATGGCTAGAAACCTATCTCTGCAGCGTTCTTCGCGCATACTCTTATGCGGATGACGGCTCGGGTGACACGATCAAGAAAATCATTGGCGTGAGGAGGTTTAACCCAATTACAAGCACGGAAAATGAGCACAAGTTCCTGGACGCTGCCGAGCGTTTATTCTTCAATGGTAAATATTCTTTACGTTCTTAACCAAAAAAAAAAATTTCTCTAAAAATGACCGCAGGATGGCAGCTTGGCTCCGACCCTGAGATACAGGTGCCTAATCTCGTCTCCAATCACCTAACGACTGGGCTCCTGGACTATATTCATACGACTGGGAGATATGCGTCTGGTATCAACCTCTTCGAAAAACTCCGAACTCGCGATCCTGAAATATCATCCTTGCTTGCTCGTGTCTACATTGCGGCAGACGAAGAGGTTAAGGCTGTCCAGCTCTTACATGAGACCATTCAAGAGCTTCCTATGGACTACTCATTATTGGATTGCCAAGCTGAGTTTTGCAACAAGAAAGGCCGTGCCGACCTGGCACTTGAGATCGCGAAAAGAAGTGTGATTTCCGCACCGAGCGAATTCGGCACATGGGCAAGACTTGCTGAGATCTACGTAAGCCTAGAGCAGTGGGATCTTGCTCTTCTGACTTTAAATTCATGCCCAATGTTCACATATCAAGACAAAGATGCACCACGGATGCCTGAGCCTCTTAAAGTGTTCCTGCCAGTCATGCCAGAAGCCGTGTGCGACGAGATCGATGACAGCCACGCCGATGACATCGAGCTCGTGCATCCAACACTACGAAAACTCCACGCTGCAGGCTTCAAAGGAACTTTTCTCAAAGCCTATGTCCTTCTCACCGAAATTACCAAGAAGATTGGCTGGGACCAGCTTCTCCGAATAAGAAGCCAAGTATTCGTCATGGAGGAAGAATACCGGCACGAAAAGCAGATTATCTCGCATCAGCCCGGGTCCCGCAACGCCAGCACAACTGCTTTACGCTCTCCCAGCCCTAAGACTAATGGGCACGGCGAAGTAGAGGAGCATTCTCCCTCCTCTGAACCCCCAAACGAGGACTCTTCCACATCCCAAGTGGACAACTCAATAGAGAAGCCTGGTCACACGGTCGCCTCCGAAATTGTGAAGGCTGGCAGCGAAGAGGTGAGTTGGGTGATTCCTTGAGCTACTCCCCTCTCCGTCCTGTATCATTTTTGTACGAACGAAATTACATTTCGCTCCCCCCTGAATTACTCCGTATAAAACCCCTATTAATACTCTGCTCAAGCCGGATCCACTACACTCAGCCAACTACACCCAGTTCCAAAACAAACGACTCTGCGAGCGCTGGCTTGACAACCTCTTTATGGTATTATACGAAGACCTGAGAGTGTACACCATCTGGCGCACCGAGATGGCGCAGTACCGGCAACAGCAGCTCCTGTACAAGAAATCTGCTGAAGAGTGGGAGATTCTTGGTGAACTCGCGGAACGACTACATCACGTCGACGAAGCCGTGGAAGCATACGAGAGCTGCTTACAGATCAGGTTCAGTCCAAAAGCGATGAAGGGGATGTTGAAGCTGAGTGAGATGCACCACAACGTGCGGGATGAATGTGGCGCATTGATTAGATTGGTGACATGGCAGTATCGGTGGTATTCGGAGGTACGTGTCGATGAATCACCCATTTCTATCGCATAAAGCAAAGACGCTAACTAGACGCTAACAGTTTTCACCCTCCCTCCTTTTCACAATCCGCAAACTTATCGAAGAAGAAGGCGCCGTCAAAGTGCGCAGCATCATCCAAGGCACCAGTCTCCCTCAACACGTTCTCGACCTGACCCACCAATACGCCGCGCTCTGCGCCGCTTTCCGGAGTAGCGGTAGTGATGGCTGATTGCGATTCCCTTTTCATCTGGCGCAGTAAAGTCTAACCGGTGTCCATTTATAGGTTACATATTTTGGCAAGGGGAGCGCAATGGTACTTTGGTCGATGATATAGCTCAGTTTATCCGTAGCGCTTTCGGGTGGGAAATCGCTATGAGAGATTGCGGGGCACTCGTTCTTGTTGAGCTCTAATAGTAATATGGCCATTAGCTGAAAGCTTTAATGGAGCGATGTGTTGTTTTTAGCGCGTGTAGATTGACGACGATGACGGAAAATTTGAGGTTCGTCTACTGGCGCTATCGTTATATGATCGATTAGCACCTGCTCTGCGCCTCGACCGCCGCTGTACAATTAGAAATTCTCCACATCAGTTGCAGAGTCGAGGCACAACCAAATAAACAGTGTTCGGTTCCAATTTTGCTCGCAACCGGTTGTATTTTTCCTTTCGTATCACCCGAAATTGAGTCCGCTTAGGTCCCCCGAAATGCCCATAAAAAAGAGCCATTTCAAGGGATGCAAATATTCCAGTAGTAAAGCAAAACCACCATAACCGCAACATTCTCCTCCGTCCGATATTCCTTCCATTCCAACCCGTTCATCTGTATGATTTTTGGTACTGCATGAAATGTGAGCATACTTCCATTCAGTGGAGTTAGCGGAATTGAACTCACTCTGGCACGCGCACCAGGACCTCCGAATTTCTTTGGCTCGCACCGTCTGTTATCGGCGACGAGGAGTGTGCGGTCGTATTGAACGAGTGCTTGCTTCAGCTGGTTCTTGCTGTGCTCGTCAACGTACTTCTGGTAGTCTGTTGGACATTAGCTGGGGAAACCCATCAAGTTGCTGCATTGCGCGAATGGGGTTAGAAATGTTTCATACAGGCAATCTAAATGGTGAGAATTAAAACGTTAGCCCAATTCAGTTACTGTTGTAACAAGTCCGCGAAAGGATGTAGTACGTACGATTGATTTGGCAATGGCCTGTCGGATGGCGTAGATTTGAGATGTATGACCACCACCGGAAACTCGCACTCTAATATCGACGTCCGCTGCATATACATTAGCATTCTGCACAAATTTCTACTTTGGTCCATTGTGAAGGTCGAGTTGTGGAATCATACCGAACTTATCAACGCCGAGGATGAGAACGGGCTCGTAGACCTTGAACCGCAGGATTTGAGGCTGAAATTTCTTTTAGCACACGCCCAAAGCACGGGATTAATCTGCCCACAAACCTCGACTAATGCCAAAGGTCGTCCATTGACCTTGATCAGACCCTTGCCGGCCTTATACAATTATCAGATCTCCATTTTTATTCGCGGGTCGTTTATCTTCGCGATTCAATATACCTTGCAGTGTGCGACGGCAGTCGCTGTCTTCTTCTTGCCAAAGCATTGAACGCTCTGGGTAGTGGACTAAATTCTTGAGGTTAGCTGAAATGAGTTGAGGACACTGGGTAAGGGCAGAACATACAGCCATATTTGCGTTCAGATCGAGGCCTCGTTACTGTGACAGACCAGGAAGAAATTCGCAAACTAGAGGATGTCGAAGAGGTTGAAAGGCTGCCCTGTTGTTAGTTCGTCTGTTCACGACGGTGAGGTTGGAGATGGTTTTTCGCGATTGTGCCGAACGGAAATTTGTTTTGCCGTTATCGGAGTTTTCAAGTGGCAGTTCAAAACGACAAAAGTGGCAGTCCTCAATGCTAAAAATTACAACGTCCTCCCTTTAAATTAAAACAGAAAAATTACGACTTCATAGAAAGCTACGAAAGTCTTAGGGTCTTTTTTTTTGGAAGAGCTTTAAAGCTATTTACGCCGTTGTTAATATGAACTTAAGAGGCAAGATATGGCTTTAGTGGGCTGCCATCTTTTGTGACCCCGAGGCTGAGCGGCCTGGCAGCCTCGAGGCGGTGCATCCCTCCCTTGATTTCAACTTTACCAAACAATCCCTGTGGAGGGGAGTCTCGACTCTGAACTTTAGAACCTTCCCCAATTGTAGACAATCAAACACGAAACCTCGGGAGAATCTCGCGACAGCCTCAATCTCAAATGCGATCATACACACCACTTGCTTGCGCATCCACATCTTATTTCATTCACTAGCACGCGCAATTGCACCATATACTCTCAGCTAGTTCTTGATCAAACATGGCACTCTACGCACTTGGATCAAACGGTTCTTATCAGCTTGGGCTCGGCCTCAATTACGATACGAAAGAACCTATCATTTGCACCCCGCCAGAGAATCTCCCCTCCGGGTGGCCTAGCAACATAGTTAAGATTATTGGGGGTGGAAACCACACTCTGATTCTAATAGCCATTGCACCGCCATTCCACATTCAAACACCACGGGCCGTGAATGCTCTGTATGCAGCTGGAGATAACAGCGACCTTCGATGCGGGCCAATCGCTAATCACACGTCCACCAACGAAGTCGCAGTTGGTGACAGGCGTTGCTTACTTCGTTTCGAACATATCATTAACGAAGTCCGGTTGTGTGCTGCGTGCTGGAAGTCCTCCGCTATCCTTCTATCAACCGTGCACGGCGAGTCATTCTTTACTAGCGGCACAGGTAGTAGAGGAGAGCTTGGTCAAGGACCCGATTGCACCACCTCGCAAGGCTGGAACGCAGTCCTCACAGACGAAAATTGGACAATCGGAAATCCCAATTTTGACCCTGTCGATCTTGCTGGAGGAGTCAATCACTTTGTTACAGTCATGTCCAATGGAGATGTGTACGGATGGGGTAATGGACGACACGGTCAACTGGGCGAACCAAAGGAAGATAGTTGGACACCAAGGAAGATAGCTGGAATCCCATTCAAAGCTGTCCGAGCCGTATGCGGCGAAAACTTCACCTATATTGTCGGCTCGCCCGAAACAGGTGAACACATTATTCTAGGGACCGACAAGTATGGCCTTAAAAGTCAGGCGCTTATATCAATTCCGTTCTGGAAAGACATAGGCGCAAGCTGGAAGGGGATTTACGTTCTTTTTGACACCGGCGCCCTGATTGGTTGGGGGGATAACAAGCTTTTACAACTCCCGCCCCCATCCCTCCCTCCAATCGACCAAATCGCCGTGGGCAGTGAGCATGTGGTTGCAAAGACGATGACAGGAAAGGTTCTGGCTTGGGGTTGGGGCGAACATGGTAATTGCGGAGATAACGTTGTTAATGTTGATCCTGGTACGAACCAGCATCGCCTCACCGGTTGGAATGAAATTCCGGTGGAAGGAAATGTGAGGCTCTTGGGGGCTGGCGCAGCTACGACCTGGATATATACGGAGCCTTGGGTTTGAACTTCGTGGCGGGATTAAGGCTAGAAACTGCCGCATGTCTGCCGCTGGAATGCAAACCAAATTTCTCTTTTCGTGTACGAATGCTCTACAGAGCTTCACCGAGTAATTAATGTGATTGCGGCATGAAGTCAAGAAAAACTTGCCCGCCATTCATGAGGACAAACGCTTAGTGTTCATTTCTCTAAAGGCCGCCAGACTTCTATCCTGAGCTTTTTTCGCGTAGTAAACGTTATTAGCACGTCGAAGTTGTCATGCATCTCAAACGCATCATGATCTAGTGCGAAGAGCCATACAAATCCATCGAACCGACATATCACCATAATCCTTTAATCTGTTTGGAGAGTCAGTCGAATAATTTTCGACGTACTCCTTACGTATGCTCGGCTTACCTGGGAAATACGCTGAGTTGGTGCAAGCCCATCCGTACTGTCTTCGGACTCAGTTCTTGCCAGGCTACCGCTATCCCGGAATGTGGGATGTATACCTGCATCCTGCAAAATAATAAGCATAATATTCGTAGAGCCTTCTCCCAAACTTACACTATCTCCACTTGCATCCCAGCCAAGCGTTTCCTCGCTGTTCCTGTAGTCCACTGGATCCCACCTATGGTCTTCCTCGTCTGCAGGGACAAAAAGACTGTCTGGATCAGCCTCAGCCGGCTTTGGAGATATTACTCGTTTTGCCGACCCCGGTTTTCTGAGGCGGCGATTGGAGGCACGCGACGCGGGCACCGCTGGCGGAGGCATCTCTAACCTCATATTCCGGCTCTCTGGCCGCTCGCTTGCCGCGGATTGTGCCCTTAGGTTCGCTCTGCCCGGAATTGAAGGAGCGCCCGATGGCGTTGGTGCTTCCGTGTAGTCCCCTGCTGTCATAAGAGTGAATTCGCAATACATGCCTGCTGATGTATAGCTGAATTGTAATGGTCGGTTGGGTTGGGAATAGAAAGCTTTCAGGCTCGTCTTAAGTGTGTCTGCGTGAATGACGATAGCTTTGAAATCCTTGACACTGATTATGATGTGGATCTTCTCTTGCGCGTTGAATTCTTCAAAGTCGGAGGTGTTCACCGCTACGGCAGTGTGTAGAGGGTGCTTCAATATCTCTATTTAAGTTAGCTTGATTGGAAACCAGACGCGATGAATATCACCTTTGCCGTTCATGATCTTTTCAGTGTAACTAGTGAAGACCGCTCGCCCTTCTTCGGCATAAATATCAAGCTGCTCGGTCTTGGGACCGAAGTATTCGATATACTCCTTGAGTAGACTTGATTGTATGCTCCACCTATTCTTCGCCGAGTTCTGATCGAAAAGCGCGTGCATTACCTCCACAGATTCGTAGGTTAATTTGTACGTTTTGGTGACTCCTTGAATGTGATTGAAATTAGCATTTAGCGCCGAAAGCAAATGCTTCTCCTACCTTGTTTGCAAACCATCTTAATCACGAAACGACATTCAGTCTGATCTGGTCGATCTTGAACACTAACTTCGCATCGATCGATGGCAGTGTCTTTGCCTCTTGCGTCATCCAGTCTTCCTTTGAATACGGAAAGCAAGGCCTACAAGCAAATAAGTACGGCAGTTGGGTTAAGGATCGGATTCGCTAACCTTGCTGTAAATACCACACGTGAAGCGTCCTTCTGTGCCTCCATTACTAGGCAGACACTCATATTGCGAAAAGAATTTCTTCCCGTCTAATGAAAACGAAGCATAGGCGGAATTGGAAGAATTCAAGGCCGTGAAGACCAACTATAGAAATGAGAATGTATCCTGATGGGAAAATTGAGACGATAAGAAACACCTACCTTATCTCTACGGGCTTCAATTGAGACAGAATCGCTGAACTTTGCCAGGCATACTAGGATATCGTGGATTCTCGCTGCAGCTTCGGGCGTTAGTACGAAGTTGAATGTGACCATGGTTGACCTTAAAGATCGGGATTCAAAGTCGTAATAGCGGTAAAGTTTAATTCTGCCAAAGTCTCTCTGGTGCTGACGCTATATCTTGGCCGGCGTGAATATACATGCATATCATTCCTGGGATCGGTGTCTGCGGAAAGCTCGTCTTCATCCGTCGCGTCCAGTTGTCCGTTTGCGGAACGCGCCTCGCGAAAGTTCCCTCATACAGGACGTCACAAAACGGCGTCTCTCTCATCTACATTGCAGCTGAAAAAGTATTCAAAAACACATTTCAACATGGCTCCCGCTCTACCGGATGTTATCTTACATCTCCTATGCGAAGAATTAGCTCTGCAGCGCGATTTCGACACGCTGTTTGCATGCGCCTGCACGAGTCGTGGCTTGGCGATCCCGGCGTTGACCAACCTCTATCGGTATGTAATGCAGAATGCAGACCCTGTCCCACAATTGATGCCCTAGCACTGCTCTATTCACATATCTTGGGTTTGCTGCTAATATATTCGACCTGAAGCTCACATCATGTTTCTCCAGTACGAGGAGGAGGAGATGATGAAGCAATTCCCCTCGCCACGCAAAAGCTAGTCGTCCAGAAATGGTCCATATTGTGGCGGTCTATCATCGCGTCCAGCCTAAATGCAACATTATTCCCGTATTGCCGCTATATCAAGACACTTGATTTGAGAGATCTCGTGCATCTTCTCGAAAATGATAAATTCAAAGGCAAAATTCAGGAGTGCGCTGTTTGTCCAGGCCATCTTTCTATTCAGCCGTTGTAACGTTAGTATTTCTAGGCATTTCTTCTCCAAAGAGCTCTCCAGGTTCCAAATAACAACGGAAACGCACTTCCGGAAGACTGGGAAACGAGTTGTTCTCCATCCTCCTTCAATCATCGACGCCGTGGGAGAAGGTAATTGTCTGCCCCTTCGATAGATTTAAGAGCTCACGATAGATTTAGTTGTCACCGAGCACACCCCGATGCTTGAGCAGATCAGTGGCCCGTGTAAGCTTAACCACGTTTCCTTTTGAGTTCTCTGGTAGCTAATAAAAGCAACAGTGCTCTCACATGCACTTATCCGATGGTCACCAAGACTTCCACGACTGCATTCCCTGGAGCTATGGGAGGGAAAAGCACTTGAAGATGAGCTTTTGCCACCCTCGATTAAAGCTAACTGTCCAAATTTCGATGCGCTCAGTATTTACACCTGGTCAGCACCAACGGTCATAATCTATGATTTTAGCGAATGTCGTATACTGATTTCATTTAGGGTGGCGGATGATCGTGATCACAAACTTTCGGAGTTCATCGGGGGCATACGCCCTCAATCTCTCAAGTACTTGGAGACCATCAGCAACACCGGAATCGGGGCTGAAACCTTCCTTGCGTTGAGCGGTCATGGCGAAACCTTGAAAGAGCTCCGGTTGTGTTTGAGAAGTGATTCACTGCCACACCTTCCACTATTACGTGGATGCACGGCAATTGAGACGTTGAGGATGGAGGACTCCGATGGAGTAATGGATCTTGAAAAGACTCAGAATGATGTGTTCCTTGAAGTCATCGCATGGCTTCGAGAATGCAAGAATCTCCGGAGTCTCAGCCTTACGAACTTCGTCAACGCATCTGCTCTTGTACTTCCCCTACTTTTGGAAGAGAACATCCATTTCCGAAAGATCGAAGTGGACTCGTATGTTGCAAGCACCAACCGAGCGTTCCACCAAGCGCTCACACATCAGCGCTCGTCGCTTCGAGTTTTATTTCTCAGTGGCGACGGCGACGAGATGTTTCGAGATGATGTCGATATCCTCGTAGACTCACTCACGGAGTTGACGGAGCTGAGAGAGCTTGAGTTGAGGGGTGTCTCAGACTGGCTCAAAGATGAGCACTTTATCCCCATCCTGGACAGGCTTAAATTACTCGAGGACCTTTATATCAGTGGCCTGGAAGTCACGGATGATATCTTGGAGAAGGTGGCTGGGCTTCGCAATCTGAGGAGCGTCACATTCATGGCCATGAGTAAATTCACTATGGACGGACTCCTTCAGTTCATCTCCAAACTGGGGCCAGGTAACCAAGGTATTGTGATAATGGACAGTTTGGCCGATCCCACAACATTGCTGTCTGACGATGAGCTGGCTCTTGTGCGCGAGACTCTAGCAATGAAAGTTGGTGGTAGATTGGAATACACTCCGTTCAAAGGTAATCTTCCATCCATCAATAACAATGATTACACCTCTCCCTATCGACAAAGAGAGTTGCTAAATATTTTTGTAGATCCCGAAGTTTCTGAGTTCGAAGGTGATTCAGACTAGATGCATTACAAGTCCAATCCTACAACCGAAACGATGGGAAGGGCAGTAGCACTCAAAAGATAATTCAGTATAGGCGTGACAACAAAAAAGAGGTTTTCGAGACGTAGTCTTTGAAACGCTGTAACTTGCTGCACTTAGCCGCAGTTACCGCGCAACAACATAGATGACGTGGGCCTCGCTTGGCTAGTAATGCAGGTGGGGTTCAACAGAAACTTTTGTGGGCTTGATAGATCTCAACACCTACCCAGTAATACAAATATAATAGTGCATTCATGAACTCAAAACGAATTTTAGTGATAGCTGGCTCGGATAGTTCCGGCGGAGCGTACGCAGTCCAACATTCCAAAATTAACCGTCATAGCTACTAACATTGAATAGCGGACTGGAAGCAGATCAGAAGGTCATTGCTGCGCATGGATGTTATGCGATGACTGCGACAACCGCTCTTACAGCTCAGAATACCCAAGGCGTTTACGATATCCATGAAACGCCCTCTGAATTCGTCAAGAAGCAGATCGATGCCTGTATTGAGGATATTGGAGTCGATGTCGTCAAAACAGGTCCGTATGCTATTGCTTATATTATGAAAATGTTTTCTAACCCAGTAATAGGCATGCTAGCTTCTGCATCTACGATTGAAGTGGTTGCGGAGGCCTTTCAAAGACATAAAGTAGCATTGACTGTTGTGGACCCAGTAATTTCATCTCGGTCTCATCGTATGCAAGCGAGTATGTCTAATACTCTAGGTCATGATATCTACCAGCGGAGCACAACTGCTCCCAGAAGCAGCTGTATATACTCTATGTAACAAAATCCTAGTGTTAACGACTATCCTCACACCAAATCTACCGGAAGCTAAATTACTACTGCGAGCTGCAGGAGTATCCTTCAAGGAGCCGGAAAGAGTAGAAGATGTTGTTAACATTGCCAAAGCTATCCACAAGTTGGGCCCGAAGTATGTTCTTCTGAAAGGAGGTCATCTCCCACTTACCAAGGACCGTCTGGTCTCGAAAGAGGAAGCAGACCGATCTATTGTGCTGAACGTACTTTACGGTGAAGACCAGGCAGTCCTCATGGAGTCAGAATACCTAAAATCGAAGAATACGCATGGGACTGGATGCTCGCTAGCGTGTGAGTGGCAAACCCAAGCATGTTGAGCACCGCAGGGACTACCTAAAGGCACCAGCTAATTTTTCATTAGCCGCAATTGCGTCCAATCTTGCTTGCGGAATAGATATGGCTCGGGCTGTCAAACTTGCCAACCGATACGTTGAAGCAGGGATCAAGCTCAGTCAAGATACTGGGAGAGGAAGTGGCGCAATAAATCACTTCCATTCAACCTATACTCTGCCATTTGCGCCGTAAGTTTGATGTTTCTGAGTGGTTTCATCGCTGATCTGGAGTCGAGAGGTGGTTTCATTGAGTACCTGCTTGAGAGAAAAGATGTTCGGGGACCCTGGCGGGAACACACAGAGCATGAGTTTGTACAGCAGATGGCCGAAGGAACGCTGCCGCTGGAAATATTCAAGCATTATCTGATCCAGGATTACTTGTTTCTTGTAAATCAACCCATTTCATCGAATGGCCTTGACTTACACAGGACCAGATTCATTTCTCCCGGGCGAACGCATTGGCGGCTTATAAGGCAAAGACTCTAGAGGATATTAGCAGAGTAAGTAGCTCGTCGGCAATATTATTATGACCAGCTGATTGGCAGTGCAGTCGGCTGAAAATGTTGCCCACGTGCAAGAAGAACTTAAGCTTCATTTGGAGTACTGCAAAGAGTTCTCAATTTCGATTGATGACATAGAGCAGCATGAAGAGAGTCAGGGTAGGTTCCTTTATGTTGAGATATTAGAGCCGCTACTAACTTCCCCGTCAGCATGCACAGCATACACGAGGTAGGATACCAAGCCGGCGCCAGAGAACTTATTGACAGAGAATGACAGATACGTACTCGATATAGGCCAATCAGAAGATTGGCTCGCGTTACAGGTTGCATTACTGCCATGTTTGATCGGTTACGGAATGATAGCCAGACGACTATACGATGATCCGAAAACGGTCCGCGAAGGAAACACATACTGGAAGTGGATAGAAACGTACGTTGCTGAAGACTACAACGCAGCAATGAAGAACGGATCTGGTAAGCGACAGTATCTCACTTGAACGAAGTCAGCTAAAAAATGGAAGAATTGGTGGAAAAACATGCGGTGAAACAGTCGCCGAGTCGGATTGACGAACTTGCGAAAATATTCATCCATGCCACAAGGGTGAGTTATTGTCTGACTACTACAAGCTCCTTAACTACTCACTGCCTGTCCATAGATGGAGGCGGGTTTTTGGGACATGGGGTCGATGAGGGCGTAAAGACCTGAAGAAGATAATCGGATGGATTACATGTTTCCTCGTTGCAGGGCCACCTGGAGAATCTTCTCCTCCTTCTCCTCCTCCGTTACATGGCGGAAAGGGACTTGAACACAGTTGCATGTAGCAAACGGAATACTTCTGCGATGATGAATAAATCAAAGAAAATGTTCACAGGCACCTAGTTAAATAAATATCTCGGTGAATGGTAGGAACTTGAAGTGGGCTGTTTTTGATGCTCGACTGGGCTAGTATGCTTTTGGAAGACGTTTTTCTCGGCTCGGCTAGCGGCTTCCAAGCCCTATTAGCGGCGAAAATTATCTGGGCTTTGCCTCTCGCCCTTCGTCGCTCCTACCTGCCCGACTTCTTTTCCTTCCATATCGCTCCCTCATCATCTGCATCATCAACAACTCCCCTCTTCTTTCTCTTTGTTTCATATATCTCACCTCTTTACAGCGATTCTTCATCGGCACCTCAAATTAGCGTTGTACTCGACAAACGCCCACGCTCACTCAACGCGCAGAGCATTCCTTTACCGTCCCTACTGAACGCGCTCACCATGTCTTACGGCGGTGGCTATGGCGGTTCCCGCAACGGTGGCAGTAATGGGGCCTCCAACGGGTACGATAACAGAAGTGGTTACGGCACATACGACTACTCCAGTCACTATTCCTCAAATGGGTATGCGAAAACCCGCAGGTCTAGGCATTGGCAGTTTTGCTGGCATCACTTTTCATATTTTTCTTCCCGAGTCTTCGTCCATAGCGGGTGACTCCACTTTCACTTGACGTGTTTGTCAGGCTGCGAGTTTAGCTCACTCGATTTGGTCGCAGGTTTCCTCATCCGCCCACTCAGATATTGATGACACGAGGCTGACTTTGAAATAGATATGGCGGTGGTAGCAACGGCTATTCCAACGGATACGGTGGTGGCGGTGGAGGCAGCAACGGGTATGGAGGCGGAGGCGGAGGAGGTTATGGAACTGGCGGAGGCGACAGAATGTCTAACCTCGGTGCAAGCCTACAGAAGCAGGTCTGGGGTTAGTCAAATACACCTGTCCAAATCTGTGTAGCATTGTTACTGACATTTCACAGATCTCAACACCCTCCCTAAGTTCGAAAAATCCTTCTATAAGGAGGACCCAGCGGTCACTGCTCGATCGACGGCAGAAGTGGACGCTTTCCGCAAAGAATTCCAGATTACCGTCACTGGCCGCAACGTTCCCAAACCGGTTACCACCTTTGATGAAGCGGGCTTTCCCGGATACGTTATGAACGAGGTCAAGGCACAAGGATTTGCGAGACCAACTGCTATCCAATCCCAAGGTTGGCCCATGGCCCTTTCTGGGCGCGATGTTGTCGGTATTGCTGAGACTGGTTCCGGAAAGACCTTGACCTATTGCCTTCCTGCAATCGTCCATATAAATGCTCAGCCTCTTCTTGCCCCTGGTGATGGTCCTATCGTTCTGATTCTCGCGCCCACCCGTGAGTTGGCAGTCCAAATACAGCAGGAAATTAGCAAGTTTGGCAAGTCGTCCCGTATTCGCAATACCTGCGTCTACGGAGGTGTTCCCAAAGGTGGACAGATCCGCGATCTCGCTCGAGGTGTAGAGGTTTGCATCGCTACACCGGGTCGTCTCATCGACATGCTGGAGTCTGGAAAGACTAACCTTCGTCGTGTTACCTACCTAGTGCTTGACGAAGCTGACCGCATGCTGGACATGGGTTTCGAACCGCAAATTAGGAAGATCATCGGGCAGATTCGCCCGGATCGTCAGACCTGCATGTGGTCGGCTACTTGGCCAAAGGAAGTTCGTCAACTTGCATCTGACTATCAGAACGATTTCATCCAGGTCAATATTGGATCCATGGACCTTTCGGCGAATCACCGTATTCAGCAGATTGTAGAAGTTGTTTCCGAGTTCGAGAAGCGTGACCGCATGACCAAGCATCTAGAACGCATCATGGAGGACAAGACCAATAAGATCCTGATCTTCACAGGCACCAAGCGTGTTGCAGACGACATCACTCGATTCCTTCGTCAGGACGGTTGGCCAGCATTATGTAAGTTTGACACGGTTCTTGATATTTTCTAACCAATTCACTAATTTGCATACAGCCATTCACGGCGACAAACAGCAGAACGAACGCGATTGGGTGCTCAACGAATTCAAGACTGGCAAGAGCCCCATCATGGTTGCCACTGATGTGGCTTCCCGTGGTATTGGTATGATTGAAGAGACCCCCCCCCCCCCCCTTCTCCCTCCCCTTCCCCTCCCCTCCCTTGCTTGTGTTCGTGCGTGATCTGAAGTGATGCTCTGCTCTCTACGTCTCCGTGCGCTCGTTCTACCTGCATTCATGACATTGTCCAGGGCTTTTAGTGTTTCTTGTCTGTTTCCCGGGATCCTTGGATATTATGAGCGAAGATGTCTTCGCTTATTTCCGTTTCTTACGTATCGTCAAGGTACTGAGGCGGAGTAGCATTTCTTGACCTGTTCAAGTTGCGTTTCCAAGGCTTCCCGGACCAGGTGATTTCCGCAGCCTTCCCACTGGACCCGGATGCCATGACCAAATACCGTAGCGCACTGAGAGTATTGCATGCACCATACGCAGCATCACGCGATCAACAGCTTGATCGTTTTGCTCCATACACTTACCCCATGATTGCTAATTTATATATGAAGACGTTCGGAACATCACCCATGTGCTGAACTATGACTATCCGAATAATTCGGAAGATTACGTTCATCGTATTGGGCGAACCGGTCGTGCAGGTGCCAATGGGACTGCCATCACGTTCTTCACGGCAGAGAGTAAGTCTCCTATCCCGAATTTCCTAACAGACACAGGCTAACGATGGAAAATGCAGACTCAAAGCAGGCGCGTGATCTTGTATCAGTACTTACAGAGTCAAAGCAACAGATTGATCCTCGTCTGCATGAGATGGCCCGCTACAACGGCGGAGGCGGAGGCGGTCGTTGGGGCGGCGGACGTGGTCGTGGCGGTGGCGGTGGTCGCGGAGGAGGTACGGGCTCTTTTTTCTATTAGACCTTAGTCGTGGTTCTAATTCACTGTATCAGGCTTCTCAGGATCAAACGGCGCTCCCGTCCGTAACAACCGTTGGTAGACAGTATGTCGCCAAACTGACGTTGTTCCCCCTTTCAGAATCCTTCGCTCCACGATGACAGCACAGCAGATACCAGCAGAGGCTAGCGGATTGGTGTTCGTGGTTCCGGCGTACTGAAATAGACGTCTCCTACCGGTGGTGTTCTTTTTGATTTCCCCTTCCCCTTTGACCATTCTGATTGTCTCCCGTGTGAAGGCGCAGCAACTCTACGGGGATTGCGAGATATTGCGCGAGGCGGAATTGGAATTTCACTTAACCTCGAGCGGTTTATTATCATATTAGAATGGCATGTCCCCGTGGCTTTGGGTGTTTATTTCACGCCGGGGGGGGGGGGCTTTATGGGCAATATTGCACAGGTTGCTTTTAGACATTGGCGTTTCTTAGTTAAAAGCTTTCCCTTAGATAAGATCTCATAGCTACACCAAATTCAATGCTCATTTGAAGTGATGCAACGAAGCGCAGTGATGCAACAGGCTGACTATAGATAGGGGGATATACGTATTTCCAGTCGTTATTTCCCGCGTTAAGAAGGGGAGCCGGAGCTGTGGGGGATCATATCTATCACCTGATCTGGCGCCCTGACTCGACAGCAGCACTCTCTTCATCGCCTGCCGAAGCTGTTTGATTGCGCTCAGCTGGCAGTCTCGGTGGTTCTGCGGTGATGCTCATCCGACAGACGAGGCATCGGTGAGCTGCCTTCTGCTTGCTGACACGACGCTGATTTGCTTGGCGGCATGTCTCTCACGCACCAGGGCAGGCAATACCGGGCATTAACACGATCTTCGGTGCCTCAGCGGCTGGGAGCATCGTCAGCGGCCGCAACAGGCAGGTTGCATGTTCGCCGCCCTGGTCACGACTGCATTTCCCAACACATGGGCACCTGCATCGAAGGACCGCTTGCCTGCATTCAATTTAGGAACCGCGGCACTGCCAAAGCCAGAAGGCCCGAAGTCCCGGATGGGAACATTTACCCGTCCAGATCTGCCCCGACGTGCTTGGAACCCTTGCATATTCCCCACGTGAGTTGCAAGCTCGGCCTTTCTCCCAGCGCCATTTCGCCGAAGCCATGGCCAGGGATACCCCCTTGCCCAAAACCACCCTCCTTCACGCGCCCGTTTTGTATGTCCACCTGTCTGTTTTTGCAAGCTCCCGCGAGAGATGGGAGATCGAACCTGGCTAAAAGGCTCTTGGATCTCGTTAGGGCTGTGTGGCTGAGGTGCGCCGTAATCTGATTTCACCATGACCATGCGGGCCCTCTCTTGGCCAGCATTCTCCAGCAAGGCGGAAAGCAAGCAGTTGCAGCATCAACTCGGCGGAGGAGGTCCGAGGTAGGCCTGCACAGGTGGTCCATGCCCCGCCAAGTTCTTTCGTGCTTGACGCACTGTGTTTCAATGCCCTCGAATCACAGCTTGTTGCGGCGTGTCCGTCGCCTCCGCTCACCCTTTTCAAAACCCAATTTTCTCTCTTGCTGCGCTCTCAGACTCCCATCCACCATCATCCATGACCCTCGCCTCATCTCACAATCCACAGATCGCGGCCGCCCATGTCTTGGCGGCTGGCCAATGGCTGAAATACTGGACACCACCCACGCGGCACAACTGCGTCATGGATGAGCGGCAGGCCTCGAGTTATCCCGGGGGTCTGCCTAATTGCACCGTGCCGGAGGCCTTCCTGCAGTTCGATAAGTGTTCCCAATCGTTCCAATAATAATGAATATTTCCCATCCGCATCCCAAGAAACTAGTCGCACGCTCATCCTTGGCTCGACGAGCAATATTCCTCTCAGCGCCACGAACGAGGCCTCCTTGCCAATTGCCACTCGCAGCACCCATTCGCTGGCGCCCAGGAGCGGCAATCCGTCCCTCTCTTGGCCACTGACTGCACCATGGCCTGGGAGTGGCTGAGGAGAGGAGCAGGGAGCAGCGCGCGACTCAGGTGCGCCCCCTCTGCTGGCTGCTGTCCACAGACATGACGTTCCAGTATTATTGAAATGTTTCATGCTGTGAAGGGATAGGGGCGGACGAGAACCTGTCGGAGAGCATTGCAACCGGTCCATGGATAGGAATGGCAGAGATGAGAGAAACAGGGTCCTCACGCCCCGCTTTCTGTTGCCGACGGCTTTTGTCGCTTTACCCGCAGAATTGATTCCAAGAAACAAACTCTGTCGCTCTGCCCTTGTTACAGTCACTCAATGCTGCCAGGATTCCATGGAACAGCCGTTTGGACGTGCTGCGTGCGAATGCGAGTGTGCAGTCTGATGTTCTTGTCTGATTACTGTGCGAACGTGCTGTATGCCGTATACGTTCTGCTGCTGTGGGCGCGTTGCCGTCTGCTGACATATGGTTAAGAGAGAGTGCAGAGGACGACGAGGCAAGATGCGAATGCGAGATGGGAAGGATTGCACGGCAGCGAGGGAGCCGGGAGAGGTGGTGATGATTGCAGAGCGACATCCGATAGATGGGTATGGGTATGGGCTTAAAGACTGGGGGCCTCTTCGTGATGTTTGATACTGGCGATACTGGGAGAGGCAGGTGGGCGCTTGCAAATTACCTGGGATTGCCGGGAGCAGAGACAAAGCGCCGTGTCATTATTTCCCATCTCGCTGCCAGCTGTGGAGTCGGTGAGGGTTGCTAGCGACTTTGCTGGCGAGTTTGCTGCGAGAGTCAAGTCGGATGGTTCGAGAGGGAGACGAATGAATCGACCCGAATCTCCACCGTCGTCATCGCCTTCCGCAGGCGCAGCTGGGTGCTGGATTGAAGGTGTTTTTCCATGTTGGCAGAGGCTGCGTGATGAATTGCTCGTCCCTCCACCTCCCTCCACCT
>KV745012.1:0-57588 GCA_001692735.1 Lepidopterella palustris CBS 459.81 | reverse complement strand
CTTATGGGCGGTCTGGTTGCTCTGCGACTGGGTGGCGTTGGTTTTGGATTGATTCAAGTTGCGATTAATTATTCCCCTCCTTTGGTTAGCTCTGAGTTGAGTTTCTATTCATACATTTCAAGACTTCGTCAGAGTCATCTGCTTCATGATTTTTGGTACACTGAACTCATCATTTACTCGTGAGATAGCTGGGAAAATCACCCTCAAACTGACACTTGACGCCCTCCCACCGGGCTCTAATAAGTCGCAAACTTTACATGGTACATCTCAATCGCCGAGCACCCTTGCCTCAGCAGCGGAATCGCGTCCTTAAAAGCGTCCGTCTCCCTATACTTCATGTGTGCATCCACACTATCCCATCCAATACTAGCAAAGAACAGTTTCGCCGGCCCTTCTGCTCCGTCCTTACCCATCCCTTTGTAGGTTGCTTCCTCAACACTCCATGCTCCCGTAGATCCGTGGTAGCCTTCCGCCGAGTTCTGGATGAGGCCCTGGAATTTAATCCAGTTGAGGTCGAATTCCTCGGTCGCGAAGTCAGGTGGGAAGTACAGCGAGACGAGCTCCGTAACGGGCGCTGCGGCGGGGCCGGAGAATGGGGAGCTCGGCGGGAGGTTTATGTGGTAGAGGTTGGGGGGACCGCCGAGAATCTTCCCGAGGCCTTGGCCGAAGGGACCGTAGGCGGGGGAGGCCATGAAGGCTTGGTGGGCTTCGATGGAGTCCCAGTCTTGGCTTCGTCAGTGATAATGCGCGGACGGGAGGGAGAGTGAAAAGGAAGGTACCAATGCAGAGTTGGAGTACGTCAGGATGCTCGACCTGGCGTCCCCAGAACATCTTCTGGTAACCTGGCGTCTTCGCGATGGTATTCAGGGCGTCATCCCATAGCTTCCCAATGTCCCCAGAGTCGAGCTTCGCGCCGGCAATCAGCGGAAGGGTTGCAATCTCAGTTGCTTGTGGAGGCATTGCGGCAGATATTGACAGGAAACTTTTGGTAGAGAGAAAGAGTGGTAGGAGATGAAAAGAGGAGTAGAAGTGAGAGAGGAGAACCTGGAGAGAAGAACCTCAAGAGAGGAGAACCTCGAGAGAGGAGAACCTCGAGAGAGGAGAACCTCGGGAGAGGTTCGATAATTATTCATGATTCAGGCTGACTGCCTCGCCGAAAGCGTCGCCGCGAAGTGAAGCTACCCCACCATCCCCAATTAGTGGGGTCAGCGTCAAACGCAGGCAGCGCTGGAGGCTGTGGACGTCTCGCAATGAGCATATTCATACCCAGGTATCTTGCAATATGTGAATGGATTGTGTGTTCACAGCCAGTTTTCTAGTAGCCAGGTGAGTTGATACTAGCCGATGGATACAAAGGGTGAAATTTGGTGTCGGTTACGTTGCAAGATAAATATGAACGGGAGTGAGCAGCGCGCAACCGTTCAGAAAGTTCTACATTATACTCTCTGCATGCCTTCAAATCGAATCAGTAGCGTATGTGGAGTACGAATCTGCTGTCTCCAAATAGAAGTCCTCATTCAGGTGCTGAATTCAAGTCTTGAAATAGCAACCGATTTACAGGCAACGTAACCGCCAAGGACTCATATGAGAGATGGCGCCTAAGCAGAAAGACGCGGCGAAAGGTATTGTGTTCTGAGATTCCTCGAAGGCTTGGGTATTTAATAAAGCGGTCGGCCAGTTGGCGTACAGTGGTTAAGCCATGGCTATAGGAAGGAAAAAAGACTCCCTGGGGATTAATGATATACAAGTCGCGTTGAGAGTCGCGCGTTGCAGGCAGCCATATTAACCAACACCGCTCGAGCGCAGCAAGGATAGGGGGGGTTTTGGGGAACAATCCCCCATAAAAGGGAACACTTACATTATGTACTTTAATGTGTCTTCTAAAATGTAGCGAATTTTTTTGGGGGTTCACTCCCCAAAAATCTTGTCTTCGTTGCGGTCGAGTGCCTGGTTGAGGACGGCGTCTCTTCAACCTTTGGACTGTAGCAACGAGAAAGCCAGCGTGAGCACGTGGTCTGAATGCAGATCGGAATGCTGACTATTCATGATAATGCTGACCAATAACAAGATGAGACAATCTATGGATGTGTGAGATAATGGACATCAAATTAGAGTCTTGGTGCATTTCAGGCTGACGCTTGACGCGAATAAAAGCCATGCGGCGCCATGCTATTTCGCAAACCCACCCAATTCGGGTCTCCTCTTCGTAGCTCCATGGCTGATTCTCGCCGCACCCAAAGATATACTATTAATGTTGTGACGAATTATCCTCTTCTTAGTATTAAAGTACGATTGAAGACGTGGAAACACAGCCTGGGACGCGCCATAATCTCATTCTCTTCAGGTCGAAACGTCATGTACCGAGCGTTAAACGACGTCGCGATCGTCGTTTACTCTATTCTTTGAAGGATCCTGTGCATCTTGGGCAGCCTCAACAAGCCCGGGAGACATCCTATCTTATTATACCAGGTCTCCTTCGCAAAGTTGCCTTATCACATTCCCTTACTGGAGGACCTGTACGGACGTAAACTTTAACGTTCCGTGCGTAACTCGCCAGTTGTACAAATGGCAGATGCCTTCAATAACCATCTGGCCCCGCCTCTGGGGACTCCTTCGCCTTCACCCACTTCTTCGCTATCCCCGAATCCGGAGAAAAAGTCTCTGCAGCCGCGCATTCGCCGGAGAAATCGATTGATTACATCTTGTCTGGAATGTCGACGCCGAAAGCTCAAGTGCGACAAGTTGCAGCCATGCACCAATTGTACAAAGTTCGTGCGCGACTGTGTCTTTCTGGCCCCTGCTTTAGACCCTGCCGGCCAGGCTAAGCTTGCTGAGGTCAAAGAGAAGATGGGAATGCTGGAGAGGACGCTGGAGGAGGATGTAGCTCGGAGAAGAACCTCGTCGACGAGGACTACCGATGGATCCCAATCTCAATTACCTGGACAAGATGACGGCGATAGCGCCGGCGAACTCTCAGCACCAGAAGACGAACGGGATCTGGAGCCAACCCCTTTAGCAACCGAAGATGCAGCGTATTACGACGACGCTGATGATGACCTAGTTGACCTAGGAATTCAATTGGGGAAGATGAGAATCACAGAGAGAGTGGGTGGTTACGTTCGGCCAAGGCTAAGTGAGGAGGTAAGTGGTATCATTTTAACTGGAGATGTAGGACCAGCATTCTAAAGCTTATCTTCTAGCTCACCCAAGCCCTCAAAGAAGTTCCACCCCAACAAGGTGACATTAGCCCAGCAGTCTACCCAACAGCCGCTGGCTCTTCACCGGGTGCATATCTAGTTCCCGGACGCGAATATGTGGCCCCATCGTCTAGCTTTTTCTTTGCTCCAGAGCCTCGAAGGACATCTCTAATGCAGTATCTGCCCGCAAAGGGCACAGCAGATAAACTGATGCAACAGTATTGGGAATCAGTACATGTCCTGGCCCGCGCCGTTCATCGTCCATCGTTTGAAAGACAATATCAGAATTTCTGGAGAGATATTTCAATGGGTGTCGAACCTCGTGTATCGTTCCAAGCCGTTGTACTTGCCGCATTGCTCTCAGCTGTGATAAGTATTCCAGAAGAAAAGGTTCTTGCGGAATATGGCGTCGCGAAACAAGAGTTGGTGGAGAACTTCAAGCAAGGCACAGAGACCACTCTGTCTCGTGCCAACTTCCTTCGAACCACTAAACTGGAGACACTGCAGGCTTTCGTCATGTACTTGGTGAGCATGACAATTTCTCAAGCGGCCAAGAACGCACTGCTGACTCTGTAAGATACCGTTGTGCCGAAGTGAGGTCTCTCGCGCCCATTCTGCTCTAACAGGCACCATCATTCGTCTAGCCGAATGCATGGGTCTTCATCGAGACGGTTCGCATTACGGACTATCAGCTGTAGAAGTCCATGTCCGCCGCTTGGTTTGGTATCAGATCTGCTTCCTCGACATCCATACCTGCGAAGTAACCGGACCACGTCCCCAAATCCGCCGCGAAGATTTCGACACCAAATTCCCTTTGAACGTCGACGACGTCGACCTCGAATCTTCCTTCCCGCCAACCGAAGATGTCAAGCACTTCACCGACATGACCATCTCGCGCATACGCTTCGAATGCAACGAAATGCGCCGCCTGATTTGGATGGAGCGCCCACGCATAGAAAGGAAGAAAACCACCCTAACCTCCCTCCTCAGCAAGATCCAAAACTTCCGCAGCGCAATGGAGAAAACATACCTTCCAATCCTCGACAAAACAATACCACTGCACTTCATGGCCATGCAGATCTACGGCGTCCTCTCCACCCGCCTGCACATCATGTCGCTGAACAAATACGCCTCGAACCAGCACCGTCTGATGCCCGAGCGCCTGCGCCAGATCCTGCTAGGTTCCGGCGTGCTTTTACTGGAGCACTCCATGACCATCGAAACGACTCCGGCGCTGAGCACCTGGACCTGGTACCACGGCGCTATGCAACAGTACCACACCGCCCTTCTCCTCCTCTCGGAATTGTACGCCAAACCCCGCGACCCGGCCGTCGAAACGCGCGTCTGGCGCTGTCTCGACTTTGCCTTCGAACTCCCGCCTGCGCTCAGCGGCGCCGAGAAATCACGCATGATACTCGGTGAGCTGCGCGACAGGACGGAAGCCTACCAATCCATCCGGCGCGTGCGCGCTCCGACGACCATGAGCAAACCGGTCGGGCCCCGTATTCATGCTCATGAGTATCAGCAGCGTGAGCGGGAGCGCGCGAGGTCAAGCTCAGTGATATCGGGAGAGGGAACACCGCAGACCAAAGCTTCTGAGGTTCCGAAGATCGATTTTAGCTTTACGGGAATTCCGCCTTGGAATACGGCCACGACGGATCCGTATTTCTATATGCCGCCGGGCCCAATGAGTCCGCCGCATGGGAGTGACACGAGCGGGAGTATTAATCTTGCGGGGCCGGGAAGTGGGAGTGGGGAGAGTCCTGGGAACGATCCGATGTTGGATATTGATTGGGTACGTTTTATTGCTTATTTACGAAACTTGATCATTGAAAAATGTGATGTGAGACTAATGGAAATATGTCCAGAATGAATGGGACAGGCTTTTCCCGCCCGATGACATGAACACAGGCGATATCATGATTCCGCCATTTAGCTTTCCTCAGTATTCACAGACTAATCTTCAGGGTATGCAATGGGGGAGTACTTGAACGCGATTTTCTGCTTATAAATTTACGACGGCATACAGAGCTGGATCTGGATAACGCTCTTCACTTCGTGTTACATGATTGGAAATGTACTTGGGGACACGGGATGCCTTATATTAGGTTACAAGGTTGAGTAACGGGTCTACGGCTCTCCGAGTTCGCCGTGTGGCGCTGGATATATTATTTTGTGCGTATATGTATTGTACATAATTGAACAACTCCCCAATCGCTTAACCTATGTGTTTCCCACGTATGTGGGAGGAAAAATGACTAGGGTCTATAGCCGAGTGAAGTACTAACACATTGGGAAACCGATACGGCATGAAGTGCGGAAAGATGAAGGGTATCATATGTATCTGCCATCAGGATCGATCTTGTTCATGAACTCCATCGATTTCTCGTACCTTAAGAATGACAAGTCAGTAACCAGAAAATCATTAGTGGAAGGCTGGGAGGAAACTTACATCGTGAATACAATACCACCACTGAGTATTAGCCTTCCCAGTCGCGGTAGAGCGCCGGACCAGAAAGTCAGAAGGCCTTCTTCTTTAAATATCTTTACTGCACAGTTGAAGCTATTCTTGTATAACGATCGGGCTTCGATAGATTGCATACTGTTTGACATTAGAAAAGGTCCACGATATTCTTAGAAATTTCCAAAGAATTTTGACTTACCGAGTCTTCACAGTATCGAGCGGCATCGTTGCATATACCGTTATCACGCCTGCCATTCCGCCTATCCCAAAGGTACTTATCGCACCTAGCTTCTCGCCAGGCTCTACGTATGACTGCGCCATCTGCCGTAGCCCAGTATAACTTGAGAAACGCACTGCCGAATTTGCCGCCTGTCTTGCGGTGGTGGGAACAAACCCTTGGAAGAACCCCCGGATTCCCTTCTCTTGCGCTATAATCTTGGTACCGTGTAAGAAGCCGCGCATTCGCGGGTTGGGAGATTTGCGGTCGTCGATTCTGGTGAGAGATTGTTAATGGATTGCTATGAAAGGGAATATAATAGGACAACCCACAGCTGTGTCTTTATACTCTCAAAAGGCGTTACAGCAAATAACGATTCTGTAGCACCCGCTCCAAATCCAGCTATCACATTTGCTGGACCTGAGACTTTGCCTTCTGAGTCTGCTAACATAGCTTTGTATGAGTCGAAGGCGACGAACCCTGTCAGAACCGTATTAGCGCAGTTGTACGTCTTTTATGCCTTTGAGTATGTGTAACATACGTATTCCAGCCTTGATGGAGTTGCCAGTTATCAGTGTGGTGCATCCTGCATACCATTGTCTCCCAAATGGTGGGAATGGTAACTTCTTGCCATCTTTTAATCGCTGGTTGAGCTGTATTCGGGTTTTTGCGACTATACGGAGGTTAGGAACTCTGTTCGGAGAAGCATAGGTGGGCTGGGATTGTGAGGCTACATTCAGCGGGATATGTTATAGCTGTATCAACCAGTTAGCAGAAGATCAATACATTGGGGAAGAGAAATTCGACCGATTTCTACTGCGCCTGCTGTTGAGCCGGCAAGGATGGACCGGAGAGCACTGGGCTGTGATGGTTATTATGAGAGGCTTGCGGAGGGGCCCAAGTAGCAAGAGAGTTACCTTCTTTTCACCACTTGCAGTAGCCATTTTGGTGGGATGCTGGGCTTGTTGAAAGTAGGATGCTCTTAGCCCAATGACAGCATTCGGAGCATGGATTGGACTCCTGATATTTGTGGGTGGGGTCTTGCTCGCCGTAAGAGAGATTTGAGAGCGCTGTGGAACAAATTGAAATCCTAAAAACTGTGCGCAAACCAAAGTCAATTTGCAAATCGATAACTGTGGAGGAGTGTCGAAATAATTGAAAGCTTGGACAGTGATGGCATTCACGTGACCGCAAAATAAATTCCTATACGCGAAAAGCCTCAGACCATTCCAAAGTCCATCCCCAACCACCATCGTCCTTTTAATTCTCATAACTTACCTTCTTTCTCCTACCCATTGTATTCTACAACATGTTTTCTCTACGATCTTTTGCTCGCTCAGCACCGCGATCAGTTGCTCGCCTGTCCGCTAGGTCTTTCCGGCCGCACTCCTCCTTGCTACGAACTCCCGCTGTGTTCCAGCCATCATGGACGCAACCAGTAGCCAGACTCACATCTTCCTTCCACTCTTCAGCCATAAGAAGGGATGATAGCGGTAAGTAGCGCAATGCCGAAGTTCCAAATCAGTTGCTAATTGATAAGCAGTCAACGAGGAACTCGTGGCAAAGCTTCAGTCTGAAATTACGATGGAAGAAGAAATGAGGGACGATGAGAACTACTCCACTAATATCAGAGATTATCTCGAGAACAGCCCCTTCGAGGTACGCTCATGCCATGATATTCCAATGTCTTGGCCTTTTACGGACTGACGAATCAATAGCTTGAAGAGAAACCCGGCCAGGAAGAGATTGTTCTTACTCGAAAATTTGGTGACGAGAAGTAGGTCGAATCCTTTCTTGGTATCTCTCTGAATCTGTACTGACCAGTTCCAGCATCCGAGTAACCTTCACTACCGCCGATCTTGCCAACATGGACCAAGATGCCGACGAGATGGAGGATCATTCTCTGTACGACGAAGCCGATTCTACTGTCAGCGACCTCATTGGACAACAGCAATCAGGCGGAGCGAACACCAAGGGAACTGTGAACCAGGGCCGCACCTCTGATGGCAACATCAAGGGTGCGCCCGAAGACAGCGTCGCTCCCGCTGACAGGCCAGAGTACGAAGATTTGGAGGATGAAGGGCGCGACCAAAGCTTTCCAGCTCGTGCCAATATCAGGATCGAACGACCAGGCAAGGGTGCTCTCGCCATCGAGGCAGTCGCTCAAGATGGCGACTTTGTGATCGACAACTTCTACTACTTTCCAAACGCCGAATTGGCTGAGCCAAAGACTGCAGACAAGGACTGGGAGAGGCGGGCGCTATACACCGGCCCTCCATTCGGTAATCTGGACGAGGACTTGCAGATTCTTCTCGAGAAGTATCTCGAGGAGCGTGGCATTAACACTCGCATGGCATTGTTCATCCCCGACTACATAGACTACAAGGAGCAGAAGGAATATCTCAGGTGGTTGAACAGTAAGTAGTTGATTACATTTTGACGAAGTCTATCATTACTAACAGTACTTTTAGATGTCAAATCCTTTGTTGAGTAGATTGTTTGATGGCTTTGCGGAAGAATTTCCAGCCTTGTATTATTGTATATGTTCTCGTCTGTTCTATTGAAAGCCAAGTTTGGCGTAATACGGCCGTGTACACCAGATGGGGGTTGGGATGGGTTATTTTAAGAGGCGGGTTGCGTAGGTTGAATTGCTTGCCTGTTAAGCAAGTTCATTGCGGGTATGACCATAGAGCATTATAATACCCGCGAAAGCGCATTTCCACTCCTCTTACAGTTGCTCCGCAAAAGTGTCCATACGCAAAGCTAAATCAAATTGTGAACAATTCAACACCGCTACTTTCTGCACCCACCAAAGACCATGCAATGTCGCCCATTTGTACTTACGAGTGGTAAAATCCCTCATCGGAAGGAGCTCAATCCGCACGAGCGAGGAATTGTTGTTGGCTTAGCGGTGCGGTGGAGACTGCCCCTGAAATCGCGACCCAGTTGAGCCTGTCGAAATCTACTGTATACGACACCCTTAGTAAAGCTCTACCACACCCTCAAGGTCTATCTGCTCTTTGATCTGAAGTCCTCTAATGGCTTCTGTACGAGACAAACGTTGAATATTACAAATAGTGCGATTAGCCCAGTAAATTATATACAATTAGCTAAAGGAGAATAGCTATAATACTTTCTAATGCTTATTACAACGCTATAATATTATTAATTAGCAAGTAAAGAAGCGTTCTATAATTACTAAGAAGTACTTGAGAATACGGCTACGCTAGGTAATGAAATACTCATAATAGAGTTATTAGCGTAAGTTTAAAGTTATATAGAGAAACGAGTATTTAGTTAAATGAGGTATATTACGAACAGGCGTTTCTACGCTTGTTAGAGTCTATCGGAACAAGGCTGGCCTTATATCGGATTCGGCTAACAAGTTGTCGCACTTAGTTCTAAGGAGTCCTAAAGAGGTATAGACTGTATACCTTAAGGCCTTAGTGTAAGAGTGCGGTAAGACGCATCTCCTCACTCCAACCTTCCCAATCGACCCCGCAATCCTGCTACGACACCTCCTTTTCGTTCCTCGGCCTGCTCCCATCTTACAACTCAGCGAAAGCATACTGCTGCTTATTGGGGTGCTGGTACACTTGCAAGTAAGACTCTTCGCGCAGCGAAAGTATCGTCAATAATCTGATTGCGATTCCCATAATGCGCCAAGCTCTTCTTTCATGACTGTCCTTTTGGGGGGAAGCTAGACTCATGCTTCACTCCAGTCTTCGAAATTCGCACAAACTTCATCGTACTCAAGCTCACCCACTCGCCAGTCCACTCTTTCAAAAATTCAAGATTTTTGACGTCTTCTAAGTCAGGCATCCAGAATCCCGAAATGTATTCGCGCTCCTCCAAACTCTGCTTCTGTTTCAACAAATTCTCTCGATTGCTGGCAGGCCGTCCAGGGCGACGCTCAGCCTTCTCCTTTGCAAGTTCTTCATCGTCTCGATGGAGATAAGTTTCGATCAAATTTTGGATTTCTGGGATTGTAAATGGTGTGAGCCTCTCGCTGGCTGCGGTTCGGAAATAGGATATCCTTTCCACTACGCACCAATTAGCCCTGTGCAATTGTTGAAATTTATCTAAACGTACGGTGGAACCGGTGCTCCTTCTTCCTCAGAGCAACGAGCCTGCTGAGTTTATCATCGCGGCAACTTGCTCTCTGCAGTCTGCGGGTGTCTCGACTATTCTCGTGGAGGATAACATTCCTGCCCTTCTTTTTGGCAATTTGCTTTGAAACCTTGTTGAGGCTTCTGGCGGGCATGGCGAGCGGAGTGGTGAGATTGTAGTAGTTCACTGCGGAGGTGGGGTGAATGTGCAAAAAAAAAGTCGAATTTCTCCGTAGTTCCCGGCGGTGTGAAAGCTTGGCGTTGGAGCATCGCGTCTTCCTTACCTCGAGATCGCGTCCAAGGCACCAGAGCGCAGCCATTTCGCTCGACAACACCACAACTTTCAATTCTTTCTTGTTTCATGTTTCTGCGTGCTTTATGTATTCTCTCATAGATCCTTAGGCGCAATGACCCTATAGTCCCTCCTAATAGCTTTGTTTGGGGCGGTCCAGAAGCCACTTCGAAGTATCGATCACTATGGGCATCTCTGGTACGTATTGTGCCTCCAACTTGAAACCACTGCTGAATCTGACCGCTGTGTAGGACTTCTCCCACTTCTCAAGTCCATTCACAAGCCATGCAACCTCAAAAAGTTCTCAGGGCAGACAATTGGCGTGGATGCGTACGGATGGCTGCACAGAGGGACTGTATCCTGTGCTATAGATCTGGCGCTTGACAAGCCTACGATGAAGTATGCTGATATCATTCCCTTCAGTCTACGCTAAGCTCACGGATACCTAGATACGTCGACTTCGCCATGAGCCGTGTTCGAATGCTTGTGCATTTCGGAATTACACCCTATATTGTTTTCGATGGAGACTATCTGCCCAGCAAAGCATGCACCGAGAAAGAACGAGCAGCTCGACGGAAAGAAAGCAAGAGAGTGGGCCTGGAACTACTCAAGCTTGGCAAAACATCTCAGGCTCATCTGGAATTGCAAAAAGCTGTGGATGTTACCCCCGAAATGGCACGCTTATTCATAGAGGAGCTGAAACGCAACAAGATCCAATATGTTGTGGCACCATACGAAGCGGACTCTCAGCTCGCATATCTCGAGCGCAAAGGAATAATTCACGGCATCCTATCTGAGGATTCCGACCTATTGGTGTTTGGCGCGAAGTGTCTCATTACAAAACTCGACCAGTACGGCGACTGTGTAATGATCTGCCGCAATGAGTTTACGGCTTGTAGGGAAATTAGTCTAGTGGGTTGGACTGATGCAGACTTCAGGCGCATGGCCATTTTAAGTGGCTGTGACTATTTACCAAGCATCAATAAGATGGGATTGAAGACTGCGTACCGACTTCTCCGGAAACACAAGACAGTCGAACGTCTCATTCGCGCCATTCAGTTTGATGGCCAGTTCAAGGTCCCGCCAGGCTACTTGGATTCATTTATCCAAGCAGAAATGACCTTTCTGTACCAATGGGTCTTCTGCCCCCTTTCCAATCAAGTTGTCAATTTTACAGATCCCGAGCCAGGCATTAATCCAAGGGAGTTGCCATATATCGGCCATCATGTACCAGCAGATGTTGCACTTGGTGTATCGCTTGGCGACCTGAATCCTCATACCAAAGAGCCAATTGTTGTAGAAACTAGACGAGGCGCTTCATCCAGACCACTTATCCCATCCAAAAGCAGGCAAGACTCGGTACAAACGCCAGATGAGAAGAAAACGAAGTCCATCGATTCATTCTTCAAACCAAAGCGAACGCCGCTTGCAGAGCTTGACCCGAACAGCTTCACTCCGTCGCCCAGCCAACAGAGGTTGCTGGACCAAAACCCAAGGCCGTGGTCCGCCGCATCCGTTCCATCACAGACTCAGGCCAATAGGCGCCCGTCCTTACCTTTCACTGCCCCTCAACCAGCTCGGAGAGCCATATCAGATTCTTGGACTGGAGGGGCATCTGCACCGTATTCCTCAAAACGACAGCGGCTATGCTCGGACACATCTATATTGACTCCTGAGGAGGGCTCTGTCAAGGTTGAATCTGGGCGAAGTCGATTTTTCGCACCTTCCCCAGCCGAGTTCAGCCCCTCTGTTCGAACAACACATACCGCTAAAAAGGCTTCGAAGGCAGAGATCAACTTGTGGTCGGATGACTCAATTGAAGAAGCAATGGCTGAGCTACCTGATTTTGACGACTTTCCACCCAAGCCGAAGAAAGTTGCTATTTTCACAGATTCACAATCCTCGGGTGCTGGAACCTCTCAATATACTACGGCATCTATTGTGGAGTCCCAGGATATCTGTAGAATACTGACACCCGCAACTTCCTTTGGGAGCCTGTCAGCCAGCAAGGAAGAGGAAACTCCTTTTAGTGCACACCTGTCTGAAGAGGTGAAGGCACTTCGCACCAGATTTTCGTACCAGCAGTCTACCACCGAAACTGGGAAAAGGAATTCGCCAACGGCCAAATCGACCTTTTCTGGTAAACGACGTGTCCACGCTTCACCTTCGGCGACGTCTAATTCCGCTCTCCGACCAACAACTGCCAGTGGTAGCTCTCAGAAAGTCATGCGATCCCCCATCAGTAAAAAGGAGATTGCCAATACGAATTCAAACTCGATCGCGGAGACGACCAATGGCATCTTGCTTAAATATCAATACCGCGAACCGGTTCGAAGCAAAGATGACTTGATAGAGGAAGAATCAGTTTTCCCAGAGCTTGAGGATTCTGCATGGTCCGCCATGGAGTCGGAAATCGTTGTCCCAGCTAGCGAAACCTGTAATTCTGAGGATCTCGCTGCACCGAAACCTGTTCTTGCGAGAGATCGATACACTCTCAAGGGCAGTGAAGATATGTTTATCCCTGACAGTGAGGAAGAGCAAAGTGATGGCAGTGACGGATGCCAAGGCTTCGATTTAGAAAGATTTGTTTTTGTGCCTAAATAGCCATTGTTGTGTACAATGGCAACATCATATTCAAATCAAGCGGGACATGGAATTGTAGAACGTTTCGTTGTGCTCTCGGAGTATTCTAGAGTTGACTTCTTCTTTTTTTTTGGTTTGGGGGGGGGGGGTTGAAAATAGGTAAGTGTGATTGAAAATATCATTGGTGGCGAAATGGTGCCAGAGTAGGGTGTAATGGCTGGCATCCGGTTGGGAATACTGTGGCTTAAAGGGGACTTTTGAAAGCGGTATTGGTATATGATTGTTATTATACCCCAGCGACCTTCCAAAGCGCCGCAATCTTCTACAATATTACTGATCCACAGGCAGAAGTGGTCAGAATATCTTGGAGCGTATGAGCAGATTTCGATGGCGATATAGCACAGAACAACTCAAGAAAACCGAATACACCAAAATAAAGCGAAGGGGCTTCTTCGTCTATGTATTCTCGATCCATCTTCGAAGTCCGTTAGAGACAGTCTCACGCGTGCGGTCGAAAAAGACAAGGTCACGTAATGCATTCCTCCATTACCTGGACACATTCCACTCTTGACCCTCAGCTACTCTACACCTCTCAGAAGACGTCTTCCTCGGACTACGAATAGGATTCCTATATACCTTCGTGAGGAATTCAAGTTATTGCACAATCGATGCGAGCTTGCTGCATGCTAGGCCTCGGCGCCAGTAATCAATTCCCTAGGACACGCTCTCAACGTCTAGGTCCCTTAACGCACACTTCGCACACCAATTATAACAAAGCTGACAATATTGAAGGCTATGTGGCTGAACAAACAGCACAAAGGTGACCATAACACTTCTCATCATCTGATGCAAGTCCGAAAGTTCCAGATTCAAAGCCTTTCTTTCTCTTTCTCGCATTGACTTTTGCCACCTCAAATCTCTTTTCATTCCCTTTGTCATCTGGTCCCTTTATTCACTTTCCGCAAACGGCCAGCCAGCATTGGCCACACTATTTAACGGGTGATATCTTTGTTTCGCTCCCTTTCCCTTTTTATTTCCCGCCCGACAACCATTGATTGAACAATTAGATTCAGAAAATCCAAAATACTTTTCAAACAAGCCTTGTACGCTTACAGCTACGATTTTGGCGCCATACCTACTCCATTACCTTTCTAACATCCTCAAACCCAACAAACAGCAGACTTATAGAAAACATTTCACAATGGCTCCCCGCAAGCACTCCGCTACTGGCCCTACGTACGCTAGAAAGACGCGCAGCCAAAATCACATAGCCATCAACAGGGCCCGCCGGTACGAGGACGATTTCCCCGCTGAGCCTCGCCCGGCCACTAGATCGAGATCTCGCAGAAAGAGGACCGCTAGCCCCAAGGTCAACGCGCCCGAGGATATATAGAGCGGAAAAGCCGCCGCTGACCATGATCCCAAGGAACCCTCTCCGAAGCCCAAGAAGACGACTGCTCAGAAGCGAAGGCCGAAGGCGCAGTTAACGGTCGCTGGAGTGGCAAAGGTTACGAAGTCGAGGAAGAAATCTGGTGCGAAGGAGTGGAGGGGTACGAAGAAGTAGAGAAATTGGAGGGAGGAATGCGTGGTGGGAGCGTGAACGCTTATTCTTCTGCTCTGCCGGGGGGGCGGGTCCTTTCCTTGGAAGAGAGGATAATCGTGCACGGTATGGACTAAGAAAAGAGACCGCAAATTGAGCGCAACGCTAATATACTTACCAGCTCAAACTCTGGAGTTGTCATGATATTACTGGGGCGCAGGATCCGGGGAGTCTAAAGCAACTGTGTCGAAAAGGGCTTGGATCGAATATTGCTTTGCAAAGCGATGTTAAGTTGAATTGCACGGATATGCCCCTTTTTTCATGTTTCCGCTCTTTGCGTATTTTTTTCCTTTTTCTATACTGTACCCTTTTCATAGCAATCGAATCTCACTATTGCATTCTCGATATGCTTTGATTATATTTATGGGTATACTAATAATAAGAAAGTGCCTACACTTCTATGGGACAGATGCCCCCAGCTGCATACACCAAGAACCCAGTTTCCGTAACCATCTCCGTCGCGTCATGCACACGTAATCGTCCCCAGTTCTAAACCGCTCCCAATTCAGAATATAGTACCCCTATAGACTCCAATCCAACCCCTCATTCCACAAACCCCAATTCATCCCTCCTATCATCCGTCAACCTCCCCCACTCAATCAACAGCCTAAAGAAATAAACCTCCATATCCTCCTTCCTGAGCACCTTCTCCACCCATCTCCTCCCCTCCTCCGCAATCATTTCCCCCTCTTTCACTCGTGCCTCCCACTTCACCTCCTTCTCATCCACACCCGCAAAATAAACCAACGTACTCCATAGCCCATGAAACCGCAGATCGATGGGGACAAAATGCCGCCACGCCGTCAGCCGACCCTCGTACCATTCGCGGAAGAGTGCGCTTTTGAAGGGAAGGCTATGGGATTGCAAGAAGGGAAGGAAGCGACCAGAGAAACCAGCGCCGTCACTATCGAAGAGGTAACGGTGTTGCCAGTGAGCTTGGAAGTCTGAGCGGGGGTATGCGGGACCGAATTCTGTGGCTTGGTCTGAACAATCCTGACCGCCGCAGCGAGCGATATCTACGAGGTGGACATCGGTCGACAGGAGGCTTTTGAGAGAGGAAGGGGATAAGACGCTGTAGGCGAGTTTGCCGTTCGTTTTGGCGAGGATAGGTTGCGACGACGTGAGGTTGTTTATGAGGTGGACGAGCCGTTGGCGTGCCATGCCTTTCCATACGCCAGTTCCTGGGGCAACGCCCTCGGATGTGACACCACGCCAGAAGAGGGAGTTCTGCTTCTGGGAGAAGTTTAGATCGGGAGATTCCGCATTCGGTGCGTAGGCAACTTTATCCATGTAGTTCCATGCAGATGGGTATAAAATGTCGTTGAACCCGTGCGGTTTACTCTGGCTGAATATTGGCATTAATTCGTTAGTGCCTCTAAAGGCGGAGGGTGACAGATAGAAACCATGTAGGTCGGCGAGGTCGGGCTGGTGACAGACAGAGGCTGACAGTGTCCAGTTCGAAATGAATTGACCTCGTGAGTGCGGGTCAGTGCAAGTCGTGCAGAGATCCTTCAAATTCCAGAACTTCTCAGTCCGAGCCTTTGAGTTTGGTGGACAACCAACAGCACCGAATTTGTGAAATATGCGCTGGAACGAGTATTCCCGGAATCGAGTCTGCGTTATCGGCTCTTCTGGAATGTGAGGCCATCCCGAAGCTCTGTTGTCACTGAAACGAGCTATACCTGTATAGGTCGTCCCAGAGGAATCTTTGGCCTTTGAATGCATGCTTTCGAGCTCTTCGAAAGGCACGGCAACTCTAGCCTCGTCGTTCAAATTGAACGCAAGATCCATGTCTGGCAGCCACTTCGCAAATCGTTCTATCATGTGCGCGACACCCTCAACCATCCATCTGTGCGTTTGAAGAACATTGGCGCTAAGGTCGACCGATCCGTTCCTGATATGAATACCGCCGGCAGCACAATCCGGATTTGCTATAATTTCCCATGTCCTTTGCCGGATCTCAGCAGGCGACAGCGACCAAAATGGTAGGAGGTCGCTGTGAATATTGTCGTAATCGTCGATGACAAAAGACGAATGTGCAGTAGCGTATTCGTACCAGTGATTGAAATGTGGCGGAGGATTCCGCATGTATCGCGCGCGATAAGTCTGGACGGCAGAACGTAGCGATACAGAAGAAGACGCCTGCTTTGACCAGGATTCATGGCGACTTTTAGATTCGTAGAGTAGCATATCGATGGGATGGAAGCTAAGTTGGTCCGAACGGGAGCTCCAGTTCATTACGCGAGTGAGAAAAAGAATTAATATGCAAGGGTAAAACCAAGCTGGTATCCGAGAGAATGTATGTCGCGCGAAGAACCGAGAACCGCTTTCTGAAGATGCTGCTGGTATGACAAGCACGACGAGAGAAAGAATCATTATGACCATGGAGAGTAGACCAAGCCTATCGGAGAAATGAGGGGAAGGTTCACGCTTAGTCCATTCAGAAACGAAACCAAGTACGTATGTACAAGTGAAGACAATCGAAACTGTGGTAGTTACCACCCCCGTGCGCACGGCCTGGAAAGTTAGCAGTGTGTTGTGAAAGTGAAGAAAGACAGAACTCACAACCCGTAAAGCAAAAAAAGCAAAAAAGCAGACAGCAACGGTAAGCCTCGTGAGACTCCAAGGGTAAAAAGTTGGCACAGTAAGCAGCCATTGCCTATGTTCAGGACTTCTAATGAAGATGATAGCGGAGATGATCAATCCGGCCACCGTTAAGATAGCAGATGAGAGCTGGTGGCAGAGTAGCGTAAGCCGACGCTCTTGAGTCTTACTTTTCAAATATGGGATAATCTTACAAGTAGAGTCAAACCCACGACGCGAGGGGCGTTATATGCAAGAGACTGCTCCTCTTCTAAACCAGAATCCAGCAATTGACTAAGCTGAGCGGCAATACAGCCGTCCAGGAACAGACCAAGACATTGCAATCCAGGTACAACATTGAAAGCGGGCAGAGTCGATGCACATATGTAAGTCGATACAGGCGGTGATGCCAATGATAATTGGACAATGCTACACAAACCGAAAAGTAGGCTCGTGATTGAGACTACGTAGTGACTTTGATTGACGGTCTTGACGATGGCATCATACCTAGACTTACTAGGATCACCGTTGACAATTCGCAAGCGATGTCTTCTGGAAATCCAATGATTGTACAACACTAAACAAAAAGGTATCAAGGGCTGTTTCGTATCAGCATTGAGTTTACTGCATGTCATAGCATAGCAACAAACCTGGTAACTCCTTTGCGTACATTGAATATCTCTGAGGATTTGGTCCAAGATCACGACGCGAGTGCAGATGGCGATAGCAAGCACAATGAACGTATTCCGCAATCTTCTCGAGCTTAACGCTGGCACTCTCGGGCTTTCGCAGATATCCTGAGGACGCTCCCATGATATGCCGCGGTCATGCGACTCTTCCAGAGGTACAGAGGTATATTGTTTTTCAACGCCTCTGCTAACCTTGAACAAGCCAAATCTTTCCAGACCGATTATGCAGAGCCCACAGACAGCTAGTAATATAATTGAAGAGTGGATTGGTCGATCGGTAATGAAGGAAGTCTTTAATGAAACTGCGAGGTAGGAAGTGCCTACGATAAGGCCTCTAGATTGAAATAGTCAATAAGGGAATTCAACAAAATATGGAGACCATACAAGAAAGAGACCAGCGCCTGTCCGTCCATCACATAGCGGCTGGATCCACGGGCATACAGCTAAACAATAAGAGGTACGTAGAAATATCAGGTAGAAGGTGAGGCGGGGTGAAGTTAAGAGCGCTGCTGAGTGAATGTCACGAATCAGGGGAACGGTGCACGGTCCCACCTCGTGCACCGAGGTGGATGGCCCCGTTCGACTCGCGATAAGTTTATCAGGGTACTAACTACACTAGCCTAGTCTCTAAATTATATATTATTCTAAATACACTCTATATTCTTTACTATTCTTTATAAATTATAGTAATAAAACCTTATAAAACCTTCTCTTTATTTTTTATACTAATAACTATATATATATAAAATTATAACCTATATAAAAATGTAAGGGCCGGTAGGGCCCTAAGGAATTGCACTCATGTGAGAAGATGCAAGGGTACTAGTTTATTGTATAGAAACTAATTCTTAAGGAAGAGGGTTTAGTACTTTTCCTCGAGCGGGGTTTATACGTCAGGGTCGGAGTCGCTTGGCCAGCGCTAACCCGAAGCGTTGCCTACCCAGCCAAGTTATCAACTCTCTGCCAAGCATCGTGACAAAAAACTAAATATACTAATTAAATATTTCTATTTTTAAATAGTTAGATATACTACTAAAATGTTAATATTAAATCTTAAGGGCTTTAAATACTAATACTAAGTATTTACCTTTTTATACTTTACCTTTATATAGCTATAAAACGCAAATTAAATAATAAAGACTTTATTTTACTAACTTAATATTTTAATACTCTATTTAACTACTAAGAATAATACTATAATACCCTATAAGCTAAATTATACCTTAGTTAATAATAGAGTATAAATATAAGTTAAAGGTAATTAATAAGTAGCCTATTATCTACTCTATATACAAAAAGAATAAGTTTAATTATAAAATTATATAAAAAGGTTTTAAAATAGTTATTAATAAAATATATTAAGAAATTATTAACTAGTAATAATAAGTAGAGGTAATAAAAGGTGCTAAAAAACTTAGTTTAGCTATTAATTATATTAAATTCTACTTTATAAAGTAAAGATATATTAGTAAAGCTATATAAATTAAATTAGCACTAAGTAAATTAACTAAATACTAAGAATTTAGCTTATATAGGTTTTAATTAGTATATTTATAGCTTTAATTTAATATTAGTAATAATATTAATAATATTAGTATTACTTACTATTATAAAGGTACCTTAATATTATAAAATAGGTAGAATTCTATACAATTTATAGTTTATTAGCTTAAGGGCTAACTTTAAAATAAATTTATATAAGCCGTTATTAAAACTAGAGTTTAACCCTAAAATAGGTATAGACTATTTAGGTTATACTTAGTAGGTTAGGTATAAAATTATAAGGGACTTAACTTATTACTAAGTATAATTTATATTATAAAGCTAGGCCGTACTATTTAAGTATTTACTTAATAGTAAAAGGTATTAAACTAAGTTTAATTAAAAATAATAGTAAAAGTACTATTTAAAACTAAGTAATAAGAATTTAGAATTAATTTAAAGAATAAGAATTTAATATTAAATTAAATAATAAGTTAAGTATAAAGAACTTAGAAATAATAAAAAATTTATTCTTTTTAAGTATTTCTAGTTCTTTAACCTTTAATTAATATAATTAGTATTTAGTAATTACTAAGTACTAGTACTACTAATTATATTACGTAACCTATATAATAACCCCTATTATTCTTAAAGTCCCTTAGGTACTTTTAGTAAAGACTTTACTAGTTGCCTTTTAAGTAAATTCTAAGAGAGTCTATTTAAGTATTCTATTACTTATTCGGCCATTATATCCCGTTAATTTTAAGTGGTTATAATATTTAACCTTTTAGGATTTTCTAGGTTAGAGAAGCTTAAAAAGTACTTATACCTAAGTATAAGTATATTATATATATATAAAGAAAGTAAAATTAATATAAGGTTTAAGTTAGTAGTAAAAGCTAATATTTTTTTTAATAAAAAGTACTAGTTTTAAAAGTTTATTATATAAACTAAATTATAGGTAAAGTAGATATAAATTATACTTATAAAACTATAAAAAGTAAAAATTTAGGTTAACTATTAAAGAGAGAAAAAAATTATAAAAGAAAATACTTTTCTTTATACTTAGTATAATAATAATATATTATATATTAAACACTAAATAAATAAGCACTAAATTTAAATAGTTAATAGCTATATATAGCTTTTATAAAAACTTTAAAGAATTACTAAAAATCTTTATAAAAATATAACTAGGGTAAATTTATATAAAAAGTATTAAAGTAAGGTAATAAAAATAACACTAGCTATACGCACGGTATAGTGTATATAATAGAAGTACTATTATAGTACCTTTTCCTTTAGGTAGTAGAAACTACGCAAAGAGCTATTATATACTCTTTTTAGCTATAGTTTTTAAAGACTAATCTAATAGGGTAGGTATAGTAAGTAGGCAAGGGTTAGCTTAAAAGAAAAGGCAGTTAGAGATCTAGTAGCTATATACGCTATAATAGAGGTAGAGGTCGTTTTGTAGTTAGTAAAAGCGACGCTTAAAGAATAAGAATTACGAAAAGGCAGCGGAGAACTAGTAGGTAGAGAACAAGCGCGTAAAGAATAAGTAAGCGGACGTTAAGGTAATAGTAGAGAGCTAATAGTCGACGTCTATAGAATTATAGGCGATGGGTTTTTAGACTGGCTTAGTAAGTTTCTAAACTAACTTGGCCGGGTTCTAGACTAGCGCATAGTGGGAGCAATAATTATAACTCTAAACGAGTTTAACGTACTAGCTATACAATAGGCTTAATAAGAAGTTGTTTAACTCTTTAAAAGACTATCGGAGAGCAGAACGGAGGCCACGGTAAAAAGCTATAGCGCGTAAAACTTTTAGCTAAAAGGTAGTATCTACTTCATACACAAACCGCTTAAGGCGTGCAAGGTACGCAACAAGGGGCTCCTCCTTTTGGCGTACAAAGGAAAAGTGCTAAACAGCGTCTTACTATTCCCTCTGGTTATAGCAGAGGCGCTAGAAGAAGAAAAAAATATTCTTAGGATCCTAAGACTAGGTATCTTCGGCAGACTAGCAGAGGTGTAGGACGGAAGCCTACTAGGACTACTCAAGGCGATCCCATACGTAATTAAACGCGTCGGCACTAGTAAGCTAACCGGACAGGAGCTTTGCTTTAATCAATAGAATCCACGTCCGTAACGTATAAGGCTTACCATCAAATTGAGGCGGGTCAGGGAGGCGCGGGCGAGGGACTGTCGAACCGAATAGGAGGCGGACTTGAATCTGGAGCTGGTGTACGTCGGTATGGGACAAATCAAGGTCTGATCGGAGCGACTGGATGTCGATGCGCTAGTTCTGGAGCTCTTGCTGCAGCTGCTGCACCAGCAGGAGAAGAGTTGACTGGTCGGACATAGCTGGCTGGGTAAGCTGAAAACTCTGCGTGAAGAGTCCGCGATAGCTTTGCGCCAACGTCAACGTCGGGCTGGGTAAGCAATCCTAATGTCACGACGACGATGTATTATACATCGAACGTTAGATAAACGAGTATCGGATTCGAATAGTTGATAGCTACGTACAGCTGTCATGAGGACTCAAAAGGATTGCTAGAGAGCTTTACAGGAATACTGCTGGGACGAATCTATATAGAGAGTGTTGGAGCGGGGTAACAGGAATGACACTGGCTACGCGTACGGCGTAGTGCATGTGACGGTAGTACCGTCACAATACCCAAGACTCCTCTATACAATTTGGTTAATCTATAAATCTGTCGCAGATTTAGTAACTTCCAAAATTTACCCCCTTAGTATAGATTATCTATGAATTAGTCATAGATTCACTAATTCCAGCCTTGTCACATAACCCTCTATCCTGTAAGTTCGTTGATCATATTATCAACCCATGCCTCAACTCGACCCTCTTTCTCCTTCTTGGAGTCCGGATCCTTATCAGCATCGTAACTTGCTGTGGATTCATTAATAACACTTACACGGGCCACAATTTTACAGCTCTAGTTATAAGTAAAAAAAATAAAGACCTAAATATTAGTATATATTACTACTTTACTCTAGCTGCTTTCTTTATTAAGAAACTATTTTCTAAGTACTAGTAAATTATTTTAATAACTGTTAGCTAACGCATAATGTCGCCTATTGACGAGTATGAGTATTATTCTACGCGGCGTGCTTGGTAGTTTACTAGTTACTTACTTACCTTTTAAGGTATATAAGGTGCTAGAGTGGTGTAGGGCTTTTGCATCACAAGTAGTATTAAGGTTTTAACCTAAAATTAAGATAAAAAAGAACGTTTTCTAAATTATATAGTACTAGTTTTATAGCTTTAAATTCACTGTTAATATTTCACTTAGGTGAAAACTTTTATATTATTTGTAATTTAATTAAAAACTGTTCTATTAAAAACTTTTCTTGTGTTAAAAGACGAACTTTAATTTGTTCCTTACTCTATAATGATTCTAAAGGGCTATATATATATAACGTCTACATAGATAAGAAATAGGTAGGCAAATAGAATATTATGATAACTACCTAATTTTAAGTACTCGAAGCCATGGACAATTATGCGTGTAAAACAGATGCTAAACTCTTTTGAAAGGAAGGAATCGGAGTTGAATGAATGTCTTGAGTGTCTGGTCTAATATTTGATGATAGACGAGGCTATATATATATGTGAAAGAGTGTGGCAAAGAACCGTCTTACAAGTAGTGGCAAAGAACCGTCTTACAAGTAGTGGCAAAGAATCCACTAGAAAGCTCTTAGTCAAATGAATACTGATCAGGTCAGTTCAACAATAGATTCCTTGCTCCATCCTTCAGGAAGCCAAACCATTATCCAGGTTCTTATCCTCTTCTCCTCCCCTTTGATTCCACAGTCCACATACCCTAACTCCTTAAAACCTAGATGCGTATACAAGTACCTTCCCATAGGACTGCTTGTCAGCGTAATCGGAACATAATGCTCCCTTGCCTTGTCCAACCCATATTGCAACAATGCTTTCCCAGCTCCACGACGGTGGTATTTAGGATCGGCTGCAAGATCAGCCAAGACTAAGCGCTTCTTCCCCCATTCATGACCAAAGTACTGTTTTTCTGCTGCGGTGATCGTTTCAATAAACAACTTTTGCCGAATTGGGTCCATATCCCGTCGGCCGGAAGCGGGTGAGCTAAATGATGCTGGGACTAATTATATTATTAGCATTCTACAATTTAACTGGTCCTGCCTAGCGTACGATATTAATAAGTATTAAATGAGGTGGCAAAAGGGCATAGGGACACGTATAGAAGAATCTAAAAAGAAAGCAAATGGAATCACAAGGCTAATAGAGAATATATATTAGTACTCACAAGCCTCACTCTGAACTTCTTCCCAATCTTTCCATTCCCACATGGCAACTGCAACAACAACCCAATCTGTATCCCCAGGCTCCTCATCATCAATTCTGGGCAATTCAGCAACCACACAGGTTATACTACTAATCCCTAGAGCCATCTCAAACACATCCCCAGAAGCTTTTCTTGCATCCTCGGGGAATTCTTTCCGTTTAGGATACCGCCATTGAAATGATGGATCTAGTTCATAACCAGCGAGGTTGGCGCTTACCCATGCTTCTTTGTCTGCCAGTGTTGCGGGGCGGATTCGCGGAGTAGGGCGAGTTTTGTTCAGAGGTGAAGTAGATGCCATGTGTCGCTCGTTGTACTGTATAATTGTGAGAAGATTTTGGTACTGGAGGGAGGAAGAGCGGGGCTAAAGTTAAATATAGTCTAAGCGCCGGAGCAGGGATGGGGGACCGCAACGCTATAATTAGCTCTACCCTAACAGATTTGTAAACTGGTAATTTCTTCCGTCTCTTTATATTTGCGTTTTCTCTTTGCCGAGTCAATGTCGTTAACGGTAAAGAGCCTATAAGGGTGCTCTCCCCATAGCACCTTCTTCCTTCTACCACAACTTGGTTAAACTTTTTCACTGCTATAACCTTCGCTACGTTGCTGGAAGCGTGAATCCAGCTCTACGGCTGCCAAGTCCTAGTCTTCGTCCGCGCCCAGGCCGTGGAGAAACGTTCGGCCAGAATTCGTCAGGTCTTTTGCTTGGGAGAAAAAGAAACACTTAACCCCAGAAAAACCCGGCTCGCTCAACTCAGGCACATCAGGCATGCTACAGATAGTCGGTTAATCCGTTTCCACAACATGAAGCGGCTTGCCGTACTGAGCCGCGAGGCCGTTGAGTCTGCGCTTGAGATTCGCCAACGTAGCGTTGGTGCCGTAGAATAGATCAAGCGAGACGCTGAAGACGTCCCAGTCCGGCACACTCAACTTTCCAGACCCCGTCAGCGCGCTGAACCAATTTTGCTGCAAAGTCAGGTTCCAGCCATTGTCGATATGACTCAGAACTTGCGGCTTCGTGGCACCTGCGTTCACCGCATCGTCGAGACCGCTTCGTGCACTCGCCCGCAGAGTCGCTAGATTCGTGAAATTGGCGACTCGGGCGGAGGTCGGAGTGATGTCGACATTAGCTTCGCCAAGTGGCCAGAGCATTCCGTGCCGGATCTCGTTGCCCAAGCTGATGAGACTGAGAGGTACGCCGACGTGGTGAAAGGTCGTTAGGTTTTCGCGGGCGTAAGTGCGGACGATGGAAGCGAGGGCGTCGAGAGTGGTGGGCCAAGCGGCGGGGGCGTAGTCGTGCTGCGGGTCGGCCCAGTTGTCGGAGAGGTGTAAGTCGAGATAGATGTGGTAGTTCTGTTTGCGAAGCGTTTCGCGAGGTTGAGGGTGTAGCTGAGGTCGTATTAGCCGGAGATGGGGATGACCCATAATCTTTACCACTGTTAGGATAGGAATCATCACTGGCTTTGGGTCGGGTATTTGCCATAAAGTTAGGCTTTGGAGTTGATTTCCACATTCCATCGATCGATGAGATGTGAATTTACTGTAGTCACAGTATTCATCCCTCCATTCCCCAAAATATTCTCCGCAGCGCTCGTCATATTATGCCTCGCGTTGTCATGATAAATCGCCCCTCCCTGCTCCAAGGTGCCCAAACTCGACAGATCGTGCCTTTGGCGAAGGTACCTTGCAGCACTCCATACCCACCCTCATTGCCAGAGTCTGTCACAAGCCTTGCAAGAACAAGGGCCGATGTAAGCTGTAACAACGCCACGAAGAATTTAGATGTAAACATCTTTGGAAGTAAAAACATTTGATCTGGAATGAAGGTTAGATATGTAGCTGATTTTATGCCTATTTTACATCACCTGTTATATTCTCTCTCCCCTGCGCTTCCCATAACCCTCATTACACCATACCAGCCGCCAACTCCACAGTTCAAACCTCTTCTGCCCTTCGATTCCTCTACAAATCTCTTCTCATATCTCTCTCCCTCGATCACCTCCTCTCCCCTCTCATGACACTCCTCATAACCTCTTCCGAGCCGAACCGCGAGAAGAATCTTAGACACCAACGATCAAGAGTGCATTTCCCACCAACCACAATCCCCGGAAGATCGCCAAATAGACTCCTCAATCCTGGATCCATGTACGGTTCGCGCTAGAAGCACGACGAAGTCAACAAAGACCGGACGATGGGTTCCTGGGGATGCGTCACGTTTCTAGGAATAGTTTCCTTTAACCTCTAACCTCAGGACCGTCCAGAAAACAAAATAGCGATCTCTGCCGCCGTTTGGGGTACATATACAGAACAAGCTTTGTGGAGAGTAAGTACTCTACACCATTACTACTAAATTGCCAGGGCTCGCGAATGCGTCTATTTTAGCAAGGCAATAGTAGGTAGCGACAGAAGGACAGCGAAATTTCGGTGCTGCTGAATGGGACTATGCTTAGTGTATATAGCTCCTGAGTTTTTATTCCGAGGCAATTGTGAGATGGAGCTTGAAGATCGATGTTGCGTCACAAATATAGATGCTTGAGCAGAATGAACGTATTGGAGTTTTGGTATTTGGTTGCGAAAGAAGCAAATATGGGCCTAGAGTGGAGCTGGGTGTGGCAAAAGCAGTTTAGCTTCAATGCTTGGCGCGATCCGTTCGGATGAAAAGCTTGATCCCACAACACCATGGCACCTCACAGGGGCAGGATGCGACGTGTCTCTCACAAGAACTTCGTCGAATCATCGTGTATAGTGAATTCCTTTTGATGGTATTATTACATATTACGGTCATGAAGTGAAGGCCGAAGAAGTCTGGAGGCCGACAGCAGAAGTTTTGTATTACAATATTTTCAGCCCGTTCTATCTGAAGTATGTGCAGGAATAAAAGGCCCTACCTACAGGAAGAAACCTTCATGGGAAAGATTTTACACCACTAATGTAGTAAGTATGTGACTTGGCTGGAAGCCAGCTAAAGCAACGACAAGAGATAGGACGTCTGCAACAATGACCCACAAATCCCCCAACCGTGAACCATCACAAAGCTGGCATACATACCTACGGAACAATACCCTAATCCGATGAAGCCACACGCAAATCGTTATTTGACTAGCCGAAGTGTGCGAACGCGGCAGCAACGATGACACCAAGCATTAAGCTCTTGGCCCCTCTGCTAGCCTTGGCCCCAATATTGATATAGTACGGGGTTTGGGTTGGAGGAGTCGTCGGTATGATGGTTCCGTTTGAATGCGATGCACTCGGAGACCTAAGACAAGATCTGTCAACAATCGACAAGCAAGACAAGAAAGGGAATGGAATTGAGAACTCACAACGATGGTGTGCTTGTCATGCCAGTCGCGAGGGTATACCTGTTCGAAGTCGCTGTCGTAGTAGACTCAACAAGACTAGTCGAAGTACCAGAAGCTGCAGTAATGGAGCGCGTAACGGTCTGTGTGAAGACCGATGTATGTATCCTCACACTAGTAACAGTGCTGTGACCATACAAGCTAGTCGACGGAGTGGAACTAACTGTGCTGGACGAAGAGCTCGAAAGTGGGTTAGTCGAGGCGGGCAATGTCACAGCGGTGAAGCTCGACGAGCTGGAAAGGGTACTTGAAGAGCTTGGATACTCCGACGAAGTTGGCGTGGCAGAGCTGCTGCCTGGGATTCTTGTCATCTGAGAGCTTGTTGAAGTTGGGGTAGCCGTGGTCGAGCTGTTAGATGAGGGTGTGACGACCGAGCTGGAGGAACTTGACGAAGTTGGCGTCACTGAGCTAACAGACGATAGGCCCACTGCTCTGCTTGACGAAGTTGGCGTCGATGACCTAACCGACGATGAACCCACGGTGCTGCTTGACAACGTAGGCGTCGCTGACCTAACAGATGATGAACCCACGGCGTTGCTCGACAAAGCTGGCGTCTCTGAGCTCACGAAAGACGGACCCACGGTGCTGCTTGACAACGTAGGCGTCGCTGACCTAACGGATGATGAACCCACGGCGTTGCTCGACAAAGCTGGCGTCTCTGAGCTCACGAAAGACGGACCCACGGTGCTGCTTGACAAAGTCGGCGTCGCTGACCTAACGGATGATGAACCCACAGTGTGGCTCGACGAAGCTGGCGTCTCTGAGCTCACGAAAGACGGACCCACGGTGCTGCTTGACAAAGTCGGCGTCGCTGATCTAACGGATGATGAACCCACGGCGTTGCTTGACGAAGCTGGCGTTCCTGAACTCACGAAAGACGGACCCACGGTGCTGCTAGACGAGCTAGTTACCTTTGAGCTGCTCGATGGAAGTGCTGAAGGCACTAGGCTGCTGGTTGACGAGGTAGCAGCCTCCGAACTAGTTGATAATGAGGTTGGGACCACTAAACTGGTAGGAGTGGGAGTAGTCGAGCTGCTGGTTGATGAAGTCGCCACCTCCGACCTGCTGGTTGATGAAGTTGCCACCTCCGAGCTGCTGGTTGATGAAGTTGCCACCGAGCTGGTTGAGGAGCTTGTCACCTCCGAGCTAGTCGATGAGGAGGTTGAGACCACTGGGCTGGTGGAAGGCGTAGGAATAGCCGAGCCTCTGCGTGACGAAGTTGTGACCTCTGAGCTTGTGGAGGATAACGACGGAACAGTCGAGCTGGGAGTTGAGATAATAGAGCTCGAGATTGGTGTCGGGGTCAGAGTCGGAGTCGAAATCGAAGAGCTGGAGGTCACTAAGCTCGAAGTCGAAGGCATCGAGGTGGACGACATGAGGCTCGTGTAAGAGGAGGTCACCATAACCGGGCAGACAGTAGTCGTGAGAGCGATAGTCGAAGTCACGATGACGGTAGAATGCTCAGGGCATTGGGTCACCTCCGGAGCACAATTGGTGACGGTGAACATTTGAGTCGTATAGACCGTCGAGGTTGACAGGATTTCGAAAACGTTCACATAGACGGCGAAGTCGTCATTGCGGCGGTACTCACCTGGAGAAGAGTAGAATTGGTTAGCTGATGTTCTTAAAGATGGATGAGCTCCAAGAGTGACTGGTAAGGCGTGTTTGCAATCGAATCCCCAACTATTGAGTCCGAAGAAGTTGCTGACTGCTGTTTACAAGAATGCCTGAGAGGCCACTAGCTCCAGGAGTGGACGGTTAGAAATGTGTCACTCACCGTGAGGAACAGCAAAACCCGAGACTGCAGACACAGCACCTCCAACGAGTGCAGCGAGATTGATCAGCTTCATCTTGACGTGGTTGTCGGTGATGTTGCGAGATGTAGATAGATTAAGAAAAGAGTGTTGGGTGGGAGATTCCAACTACGAGCACAAGCAACGCCGAAAAAGGTCCAAGCAGAAGAGTCCAAGTAGCTGAAGCGACAGCGGGAAGTTGGATGGTGTGGTGAAGAAAGAAAAGCGAGGGAGCAGAGGGCGAGGTGGTAGATAAACAAACGCCAAGCCGTCCAGCCGGATTCGGACGTCATTCACGAGCGAGGCAATCACGTTCTTGCATGATATGAGACCACGGTGAGAATGTTGATCGATGATGAAATCGTCTATTTTGCCCTGACTCTGCATTACCCAAGGCCTCAATTGACCTCTATATAGGATAGCATTTTCAGTATTGGAGATCAATTCCAGCCATTCACCGAAATGTATCGGGAGCTTTGTGCTCTCAAGAAGCCATGCCAGTAGCGTAACATTTTCGAAACTTCCTGCGCTGAACAATGCATGACGAAAACCGCTCCGGAAGCCGCATTGGCTGCCTGGCAGCTACCTGAACTATGGGTTGCAATGGAGAGCTGTCGGCCGTGATATCATTTGGGCAGTGACTATTGTATATCAATGGGAAGCAACTCTCAGTATCTTCAAGATGAGTGGCTTGTTGCAGCAGTTGTCTTGACATAATGCAACGAGCTGTTGGCCTTCAGATGCTGATTAGATGCTACCTAAGCTTGCTCTTGTCATAGATGTGAATTCACTGCCCGGAAGCTACGTCGTTACCTGCGTCAAGTTGTTGACCGGCCTTGGCGTGCACCATAAAACCCCCCTCGCCCTCACTTTTTCTCTTCTTTTCTCTTCTCACCACCAACTCATCCAAGCATCAAATACGAGGCATACTTCTTTTCCACATTTTCGAGGCTCGCCAATAGACCGCAATACAGAACAGCACTCTCCACATCAACTACTTCACATCTTCCATTTCAAAATCATTATGCACGCCATCCAGATCGCCGCCGTCATGGGCTTCGCATTCGCATGCTTCGTCTCAGCGGGTAAGATCTCACCTTCCATTCCTTCTCCTGTCTGCCTCACAGCTTGACGACGCTCCAGCAGCTGATCGTTAATGTTTCGTCTCGAAACGTTCGTCATCAGCGCTGACAATTCCTCCTACTTCATAGTTCCGAGGGAGGAGCGTCGTTAGGTTTCAGGGCATATATGACGCGTGCTGGCCTGGGTCGAATCAGATTGCTCACCTCACGGTCATCTTGGTTCCGTCGCTGACTTCCGCCTTTAGATTGCCCAGCTGCTGCAACCGTCGTCGTGACCTGCACTGTCACGGCCGCTCCAGACTGGTGCACGTCTTCGACTCCAATTATCTCGGCATCCGTGGGTACCCCAACCAGCATTCTATGTACCAGCGAGTCTGCACCACCAGAGACCCCATCACCATTCCACCCTCAACTTATGTCCGGCGGCCTATCTGGAGTACTGTCCTCGTCTCCCCCGGAGACTCCTCTCTCAAGCGGAACCAGCGTTGGCGTCACCGAAACGACCTCTTCTTCTACCCCGGCGACCTACACTCCGAGCTCTCACACTACCACTGGCCTTCACTCTACCCCCGCATCTTTGACTCTACCACCATCTACTGAAACTGGTGCTGCTGGGCATATAGAATTTAATCCCACCATAGTAGGCCTCGTTGCAGCAGGTGCTGTGGTCAATGGTGCCTTCGCATTCCTGATCTAGGAAGGGGGGGTGAATGTCTGAAGGGAAAAGCTTACACAAATGTGCGTTGGGGCGCCGGCAAGGCCATTAGATGGATGGAAGGATAGTTGCATAGGCACTTGAAGGGCTCTAGTGGCTCATTTCTTTTTCCTATTCTCAGTGAATACCATTGCAGGCATTGATAATGTTCAGTAACCTTGCTCATACTGGCATACAACAGAAAATGTCCGCTTATGTCAGAAGAGGGCACATTGGTCACAGTCTTGCCTTGCTATTACAGATAGCTAAGTCAAATCAACTGTTTGTGTCCTCGCAATTGCTCTTGCCACTAGCTGTGTTTTCATTCGTGAGACCTACGGAGGGACAGATGGACGATCTCCTTTCCGAGTACCAGTTCGTGCTTGACTTGTCCACGTCCGTGAAATGTGGCCCTGTCTTCGCCACCGCAGTGACAATCTTTCCAAGCCAACTTGCTAATGTATTCACCCATCTCAACGACCATCATGATGATGCTCTAGTCAAAGTACTCACCGCTTCTCTTATGTATTTACATTTAAGTATAGGGTAGGGCCTTGAATCTAACGACCCATGTTCAGGCGCCTGCCAACCACTATGCGCCTGAGACATCCAGAAGTCCTCCAACTGAATTTCCCCATACAGCCAGACCCTTAAGCCTCTCTATCATGAATCAAAGTAAGCCGTCATATCACGACCCAGCACTGCTAAAACCCGGCAATTCAGGAAAGAACCTACGGCCAGGGGTAATTGACTTCTTCTCCTTCAACAGATGAACATTTGATTGGCATGATCAACAAGTTCCATTTTATGCACCACGCATGCTATGCCTTCGCTCCCAATTTAACTACCAGACCTGAAAATGCCGGAATGATCTGAATTGGAACTGACCCTGGACTTTGCAGTAGCAACAACCTACCCAAAACGCCATGGGATGCACGCGCTCAATAAAACCCGCCCTGCCTGCATGCCCAAATCAAATATATGTCCAAGATGTGGAGTACCCACTATATACAATCGTTGTTTTCCTGCTCCTTCTTCCCCTGTTTCCTGTTTCCCCCCGCCACACTCACTCGTTCCCTTCGGTCAATCCACCCGCACAAATCGGACACCCTTTCCCTATCGCCCCTCTAATAACATGCGCATGAGCTACCTTGGCACCGACACTCCTTCCCCAACCATCTTCCCCAAAATCAGCGGCTAATCGTGCCTGCAACGTCGCAGCCACAGATGCAGATGCTGAGGTCTTGGGAAGTAAGCAAGAGAGATGATACACGTGTCCGCACGCGAAACCAACGAGCGTATCGCGAGAGGGAGGTATAGGTGAAGGGTCCAGGTCATCAATTTCCGTAATCGCTTCATCTGGGTCCGATTGCGCAGAGAGGGTGAAAGGGCGATGGCATGTTGTACAGTGGCCCGGTTTTGCTTCGCCTTCAGGCGTATGAACGTGCTCAAGTTGAGTGGCTGGCATTGCCGACGCGTCGTCTTTCGTAGCTAGAGGATCGAGGGGCTGAGGATCAACCACGATTTTCTTATCCGCCTTGTCTGAAGTTGAGGAAGGGATGACGTCGAACTTGACGCCTCGTTTCTGGCCCGCGCGGAGAGTATCCATTCCCTTTGCGACCTCGCCCCGCAGCACGCGCGCTACGCCCTCAGAAATGGAGAATTGTATCTCGTATTCACGCACCATGCGACCGATGCCTTCGCGCAGTCCTTCGATCTCGAGGCCTTCAGGGATACGGCGGACGAGGGTGATGGGGTTGATGGCTGTGCCGACTTCTTCGAGAAGGCCGCGGATGAAGCGAGGCTTGTCCATGCTGTAGTCGAGCAAATCGTTCCAGAGATCCGGGTCATTCTGCTCCTTCGCAAAGGTGATGGCTTGGGAGACGTCGGAGAGGGTGTTGATGATGAGGAAGAGGGCGCGTTTTGTTTGGCCTGTTTTGGAGAGAACGTAGCTGTGAGGCTTGTTAGCTCATGGATCTTACGCAGGGAGTGTCAGTCGAGTGACACGGATGTTTCCTCACACTAGCTCAGGAATGTATTCCCTCCTCTCGCAAATAGTAGAGGCTTTATCGAGATTGTAGCTCTGAGAGGATCGTAGATATTTCATCAGGAGCGGTCGGTCATACTCGGCGAAAAGCTCAACAATCAGGTCGCCAAAATCTTCAGCTAACATTTTGCCCTCTGCAGCAAGACGATCCGCGGCGATTCGCTCTTTAGCTGTACTGGCTTTGGTTTCGCTACCATGACCCTTCCACAGTGCTCGGAGGTATAGGAAGAGGAAGGGTTGGAACGCAAGTCCCTTGTGCTCGAGCTGGGAGACAACATCATCCGGAGGTACTACGCCTCGATAAGCTTCATCGACCAAAACATGGACAGCCTCGGATGAGGCTTCTTCCAGTTCGCTTAACGGAGCAGACTCCATCTGCTCTTTTGAAACCCGCAACAAGATAAAACCGGGGATATCGTCTCGAATAGCTTCCAGGAGATGGTGGTCCCGTATCAAACCCATGGCAGCATCTGCATTCTGGAGTCGAATGTAACACCTCAAGGCGTCTCTTGGGCGACCATCTGCCACATACAGCTTGGCGAGGCCATCTTGTAATATTCGCCAATCTCTCCCTTGCTCTCCACCTTCGATAGTATCCTCGGCCACATCGCCAGCTGACAGCTTACTGTTGATTGCCTCCGTAACGCTCGGAATATCAAATAGATCAGGATCCCATCGCTCCACCAATTCTTTAAATCGTAGTCGATCGTGAATGACATAGTGGCCCATTACAACTTCATATACTAGAGAAGGGAGAGGCGGATGCAATTGCTTCGTAGGAATATACGGCGTGATCTCGTCGAAGCGGTTGGCTTGAGCAAATTTCCACACCCAATGCTCCCATCTTGCTGAAGTTCCCAGTACGCGTCCGGCAACTTTTCCAGCTTCTTTCCAGTCTCTTGCATTGACCAACTGTTGGACCCAAAGATCTCCGATGCGTCGCTTTTCTTTCTCGACGGAGGAATTGTGACCTCGGTTAGCGGAGATAGTTGTTTGTGAAGCTCCATCATCCGCAAAGAAATCGACCAAGCTGCCCTGTGCCTTAGACGGCGTACCGCTTGGAGAAGCCTCTGATGGTCGTTCAATAGACGAAGCAATGATCTCGGGGTGGTCGTCAATGAGTTCCCAGGCGTCCTTGTAGTTTTCATGTTCAAGCTCCCAATTGAGATGGTCGGCCAGGTCTCTTTTTACTGCAAGCACACAGTCATACGGGCTCTGAATGAATATTTTCAGTCCAGCAGTTGCTGCTACCGGATGAGGTTCTTGACCCTTCCTTCCTGGGGTTAATGCTGACGCCCGGCCAGCGCTAGCAGAACCCATTGATTGAGATGTTTTGACATTATCGCCACTGCTAGGCATGCTAATGGTACTGGCTCCTGAGCTGAATATCCGAGCAGCATTGACACCAGCGTCCCAAATACCTCCTCCAAGCGCTTCTAACGCACCTCTTTGTGCTGGTGTTACAGACTTAGGATGCGGTACATAGAGTGTGCTTAAATGATAATCAGCTGCTGACAGGGCCTCAAACCGACTGACACTGAGAGCATCAACTTCGACTTCATCTGAGGTAGCCGCGTCAATGAGTTTCAATTCCGGAGATAAACCGTTATGCCTCCGTTGCATTCCACGTCTTGAAGTAGATTGAGATGTTGGAGTAATAGGATTGTCATCGTCGTCGCGCGTTCGGTAAGCAAGTATAAGAAGTAAAGAAGGGGTATAAAGTGATACGCCAGAAACAATACAGTCTTCGAACCGAAGGCTGTTATTCGGTGTGTTAGCAGAAATCCTCAAGAAATACTTGATGGTTCCTCACAAATGGATGATATCTGCGCTGCCAACAGACCGTTCACCAACGTCTTTTCCAAAACCAGCACCACCAGGGTTGACGTGGATTACCCAGGCGGCATCTCCCCACCCAACAACCAATTTCTCCATACGCTTCTTTTTCATGCCATTTTGCTGTCTACTGAAACGTCTTTGGGGAAGTGTCGGGTCATCTTTAGTCTCGGTAGCATGTTGACTTGAGCCGTTTGGAATGATTACAGAATCGTCATCGGATTCCAGACCTTTGTCATCAACCCATTCTGCACGGGCTTTCCAAACATTGGCCATCTCTTCCCAGGAGCGGCGGTTAGGTCTGTCGATGAAGCCTATCCGCTTCCATGCAAACTCCGAATCGGCGCTCTCCAACTGGATATTCGTTCTCATGATCCTGATACCGTGCTCATTTACCCAAACCACGAATTTTCCAGAGAGAGACCATTTGATAGTGCTGATACTGCCTTCGCCGGAGTGTAAGACTGTATCTCGACCAGTATTTCCACCTAATCCAATAGCCCCAAGCCAACCCTGAGCAGCTGCGGCAGCATTACTTGTGTTCGCATTTGCACGGACCCCAGCTTGGCCGCCGGTGGTGAGAATCAAATTCCCAGCGAGCCCTCCTGACAAATACGTCCTATCCGACTTGTATTCGGGTGACAATGCGACGGCTTGCAGCGGGCGGGCGAAGTTCCGAAGCGTTACATCTTTGGGATCCACCAATGACGACACACAGACGTGGCCATCTATCGACGAAGTGGCTATGAAAATGGAATTGGAGGGCGTGGCGGGTATGGGGGCTTGACGAGGGGGTCGAGGCGGTGGAGCCTGGCCACCTGCCGCGGAGGGCGGCTTTTGGGGGGTATTCGATGTCTCAACGGGTCTACTGGCGCCAACATCGGGCCTTGCAGTTGGTAAGGGAGGGGGGAATGGTGATACAGATACAGCGGTAATGGAGGCCGAGTGGGCGTTGTAAAGTCGCAACGATTGGAAGGATGGGATGGAGAGCACATGCTAGATTGCATCAGTTTTCAAGCTCTGTATCATGAGGGGAAGCTCTTGAGGCTACTCACAATGTTCCCATTGTGTGTTCCCACTATCTATTTGAAGTCTTAGCAATTATTCTGCGCTATATTGACCTGAAGCACCCAGTATATCTCAGGAACCATAGCACCATACCATTTTGTCACCAGCGACCATGAAGGAGCTTGTAGCATCTCCATTTCGATACACCGAGCCCAGATTCCCGGTCAAGCGCGAGTATTTCAGTTTAGGTTCGTCGTCGGAATCATCTTCCTCTTCGTCGTCCTCTTCTGTCTCGTGCTTGGTGCCAGCGGTGGATTCCTGTCCATTGCTGGATGCGCGGCGGCAAAGGGCTTCGTCGCGGGCGGTATGAGCCGTCTCGTTTTCTTCCGGATCCGCAGCCATGCTGAATGCATGAGCTGCGGTGTGTGTATGGGCAACCTAGTAGCTCCAGGTGTTGCCTCAGCTTAATGGTGTTGAAGTTGGCGCTCGTGATGCCGTCCAGTGATGGCGATGCCAAGTCTCCGCCCAGGTGTTCAAACCTCGGTGCATGGACAAATTGTTTGAGCGCTCATTCATCCTTTTCACCAGTATCAATTTCGCAGCCGAGTGGCTAAGGCTCAATGATACCAGCATCACATTCCTTTGGCGATGATATCTCTTCGCGGCCATGTGTTTAATTGCTTTACACGGAGCAGCACTACGACTGCTCGAGCAATCGGCTATCGGAGCCCTTTGCGACTATCCTCTCCTCCGTTAGGCCCTGCATTACCGTTATGGAACAGTATTTCATGTAGAGCTTTCTCGGCTTCGCATATCCAGTCTAAGAAACAAGAACAATCCCTGAGGCAAGAACAGTCTCAACCGGTCGAGTCTGCGGATGGCGTTCGCAGGCAAGAGCAGCGAAAGCCAGCCAGAAAGAATTCTGGAAAGACTTCGTCTCTGCGAAGGGTAGCAGTCGAAGCTCAGAGATCAAGGGGAGGCTTTGTTAAAGGCAAGGGGAATAAGCGTTTCGTAGATCCAGATGCTAACACGAAGGTAAGCAGTTCCTCGAGCATACGTACACCACATGCCATCTAATGCGCACAATTGCACAGACTGTAACTGCGTATTGCGCTGCTGAGCAGTACAGCATCTCCTCCGCTGCGCGGCTAGTGCAAGCCCAAGGCTACGAGATCGATCCGTACCAGACAGGACTGTACCCTCAAGTCATCCACGTGCAGACTGCTGAGAGACCAGCCGAGAACAAAGAGTACCAAGGACGAGGAGACATCTTCATATTCCCCTCGGGGACCGTTGTGACATGGAATGTGCTCGATAGTGAGGCATTGGGCTTTGTGGAGAACATTCTTCCAGCAGCAGCGGAGGGTTCCCATCTAGACCTAATCGAGACTGAAGATCTGGAATACCTCGAGGATCCGTCCAAGGAAAGCAGTGAAATTATTGGTGATACAATCATTCTAGGGACAAAGGCCGAAGCTCAAGATTCCGACGCCCGTGAAGAGACTGCCATCAGGCAAAAGCACCGCGATGGCACAGCGACTAATGAGATGGTATTTGTTACCGCTGACGAAACGGACCAGCGCCATGAGGTGGACACTATCCTGGCCAAAATCGCTTTCTCTTCCGGGCTCGCGAGATCAACAAAGCTTGCCGTGCTTGAGAGCCTTCTCAGCGCATATCAAAAATCAACGCGGCAAATCCCCACAATACTCTCCAAAGGATCGCAATTCCCCATTCAAAGATCCAAGGTACCGTTTACGCGCTCCTTCATCCTCCGCAAGACTGGTGAGCTCTTAAGCATTCGAGCCCAATTGAATCTCTACTCCGAGCTGACAGATTCCCTACCGGACATATTCTGGGACAGTAGGCATGAGCTGGGTCTTGGGGAGTACTACGACCAGGTTGGCCGTGCGTTAGACGTTAGTGTTCGAATCAAAGTTTTAAATGAAAAGATTGGATTTGCTCAGGAAATTGCGAGTGTATTACGGGAATCGCTGAGCGAAAAGCATGGGCTTCGGTTAGAATGGGCTATCATTGCCCTTATAGCTGTAGAAGTCGTCCTCGAGTTTTACCGACATTGGAAAGACGTTCAGGAGAGAGACGATCCCGAGAGCACGGAGTCGCTACTCAGAGCATATCTGAAAAGAGAAGAAAGGGAGCGAAGAGTTGCGCAATAAAGGAAGAAGATACCCCACTTTTTGGCATATATTTTGACTTTATATTGGGTTGTAAGATAGAAATGAACTCGAACCAGGTTGGTTCCATGGGTGGGGCTGGCTAAGTATGCCTTTGCTCTCACCAGAGATTTATCAATAGAACAATCTCCACCTCCTAACTGTAAGCTTAAAGTCCTCACAGTCTATGTGACTGGGCTTACCTCCATGCCACCTTCTTAGTGGCACTCAGAGCTACCGTGTTCCATTTCCACTTCCCTTCAATTCTATAACCCCCTATTTCTTTGATGTCTGAGTCTGAGGAGACGGCGAAAGCAGCTCCGAACACAGATATGTTTGTTACTGTCTCACTTCCTGGACAATGGAGTGTGCTTTGATTGTTTAAAAATATTCATTAATATCGCAGTTGTTTATTTTGATCGAAAAACAGCACCCGCATCAGCTCCCGATCTACTGCTCTACCTACCAGACAAATAAGCACTCAAAGGTATTCCTACTCTGCAAGGAAGTTAAATTCTTTCCAGCCACCACAAGATCAGCATGTCTTACAAATACCATCCCGATCAACCGCTCACAGAGGGCGAGAGAAAGACGATAAATATGAAGTTCCCTTTCGTCAACACTAATGTCCTAGAAGCGTAAGAACCGCTGGATCTGTAGAATCTCTCATCAAGGGGCAGAAACAGCTTAGGCGATGTCTCAGGAACGACGGACTCGGTAATGGTAGCGGTGGCGGTAGGAGTGGCTGAGGCGGTGGAATTGGATGTTTGTATCTGAGTCATGTTGGAAACTTTCAATCGAGTCGGTTGTGCGATCCGTAATTATGTGGCCTTGGGGAATAGTAATGGGAGAGCACACACCGCCGGAGGGCACACACATGCCGTCGGAAATGTGGAACGTTTTGACGTCACAGCAAAATGCACGCATTATATTATCTGTCCCAGAGATGAAGAAGCCGGTCGCTAATATAGGAAGGCCAGATGGTGCTATTCTGCCCGATGAATTGTTAGTTTATGGAGCTTTAAGCAAGGAAAGCCGGAATGTGTTGCGGGAGGAGGATCATTATTATCTATCTCGCAATTCTGGAAACAGTTACTTGACTCCCAGTCTGGATCTGTGCCGCTGCTCACGGCAATAGTGCCGCTGGTGTCGTAACAGAGGCCGTTATCGAGACAGTATCCAACGGCACAGCAGTGTGATTCGTCTGTGGACTCATTGCAAAGCACATCGTTTGGTGCAATAACTTTGTTGGGGGTGGTAGCAGGTTTTAGAACTGGCACAAACAGAATGTGTGGAGAGGAAGAATGTTAGGAGAGACAGAACTTGCGATATATGCATGATGCGGTCTAAGTGCTGACCAAGTACGAAAACCACAGTGAAGGTGCACAAGATTCAAGGATGCAGATAGACTATTACGAAGGAATATTGATGACAGTGGTAGAAAAACAAAGAAGACGGAGAATAGAAAAGGGCTGATCATTTCAGGCCAGCCAGACTATATTTCCATCTCAATTCTCAGGCTCATCTCATCCGTATCAGATCTAATAGGATCAAATTTATGCCTGGGCGTTGAATGATGCGTAGGGAGTTTAAAAGGCTGCTTGTTGGTTGGAGTAGAAACCAATATGTCTTGTCGCTAGTCCATGAAACGAATGTCGACGCTGTAGCCTTGCAAGATCTACAGCTTGCGAAGGGTCCTCTGATACAAAATCCGTTCCGGGAGTCAGGCAAAATGATTCCAGCGCTTAAAGTGTGGGTCTTGTGTGTCCTTCAACATTTTTCCGTTCGTGATAGAGAAGTTTGAGTTGTGAGGATGTTTTGTCTGTCGGTTCGACTTACCGACGAAGCTCTGCTTACTATTCGGTCGATATATGGTCCGTGGGAGAACCACCAGGCTTCCAACGTGCCTTTCAGCTCGAAACGCACACAGTTGCCTGAATGAAGCAGACCTTTGTGGAGCAGCCTTGGTGTCTAGTTGCTTCCTCGTCAGCCCCATCATAGAGTCGTAGGCTTTGAGCCAATGCTTGTTCGGAACTCGCCAAACGACCTGGGAAACCGTTTGAAGGATTCTAGCCAAGTGCCCGCTGTCACTTTCCATGACCATGTAGGCTGCAGGGTGGTAGATTTGGATTCATCCAATTGCTCCTGTATATAAATGTTACACGATCCAGTCCTTCTCCTTGCACTCGTTCATATCCATGCTTTTAACAAACGCCTCAATTCTTTCCATCATCCAGCCTGATCGCATGCCATCTGGATGTGCCGAAGCCAAGTAACCAAGTTTCATTGATTTGGAGATGTAGCACCTCTCCCTGGTGTACGAAAATTGCATGCAATCCGTCTTACTCTCGCAAACCGCACGGCATCTATCAAAGGAGTCGTCCCTTGACAATTTGTCCCATGCCTCACTCTCCGACCGGATTTGCGGTAATACAAAATGCTTAAAAACATCGCTATGACGCAGCAAAGATGAAGCCTTCCATTAAACGTCAGCAATCTCAAACAACTTCAAATAAGAATTCATGCATACCTCACTGAACCAGCGCCTCTCGAATTGCCAAAAGGATTCTATGTCGCCAGAGGACACAGTGTGATAACTAACCACAGGGCGGCACCAAAGTCTTTCCCCCCAATTTTCTGCTGCGTAATCCAGGCTCAAGGGTCTCGAGGCCTGGAGAATAGGCCACGACCAAAGTAGCGGCACATCGACATCGCCCATCGCCTTTCCCAAGACACAATCGCCGGCCAAGTGCCCTGCCGTGAGCTCGTTATACTCTGCGAGCCGCGCCGCACGGTGCGCAGAGACCTTTCGAATTGCCGGATTGGAAATAATATATCCAGAGCCACCGTGACCGAACAAGACATCACCGGTTCGCATCTGTGAACCGATATAATGCGGCTCTGAAGAGTTGAACTGGGTCAGCCATTCCAGAAGATTCGGCCATACGAGGTACGTATCCGCCTCCATGAAAATGTACCATTCCGCGTCAGGCTTGATGCGCAGAGCCTTGTCGACCAGCGGCAAAGTTTTCCACTTATCGAGTTTCCAACCTGGATTGTTGGCATATCCGGATCCACTGCTGCCCGCGTCGCCGTGAATTATTGAAGTAGGGTTTGTGGGTTCGATGGCGTATTGCCCTAGCTGCTGAAGTCTGTTGTACAGCTCGAAATCCGGGTTGGTCCGCTTGATCTCGTCATCGAGTTCGTCAAGAGCGTCATAAACATGATGGCCAGCAATATCCTGTCTGAAGTCGGAATATACAATATAGTGCGGTACGCAGCGTAAGATGGTGTCGAAATGGATTGGTAGTTTATCTAGTGCTTCGGTAACACTTGTCTTTAGCACCACCAAGACATTATCTGCCCCAGGAAGGCTTAAACAAGGAAGATCGGTGGAATCAGGCGACATTTCGTTTGCGGGATCCGTCAAATGATCGGTAACGAATGTCTGCGAAGGATTATAGATGACACGGTCAAGAGGTGCTGATTCGGACGGCAAGGTTAAAAATATGAGATAAAGATATGCAATCATAAGACACCATATGGAGTAAGGCCGATGGTGACCCCATGAACTGCGTTGCCTACCGGGAAAGAACGACATGGAGAACTCGGAAGAAAAAAAGAAAGTGAGAAGTAGAGGAAATTGAGATTTACAATAGTACAGAGGCTACTTGTGAGTGGAACATCCGCAGTCAACGGGATAATTTTTATATGTGGATATATACGCCCCTCGAGAGGTTCGGTGGGTCGACTCCTCAATAGCCGCGCATGCGGCACAGCAACAAGGATGTATTGATGTACGCGCTGTGCCAGCGCCAAAAAACTTGCACTCATGGGAGCCCTGCGCCGACTTATTAATAAGTTCGGGATGCTATATTAGCAAGGACGATCAATGCACGGACGAATTGTTGATGGGAAAGCTTCGTGATGCTTGGCATGGTGTAGAGACCAGCACGGACGGCGCCACTGAGCCGTCCAGTTACCTTTTGCCATTAGTGAGATTGAAGATTCCATCTCCTTAGGTGTGTGTAAGCATATGTAATTTGATCCCAATACACTAGGTTAAAGACTTCCAGGCCAAGTTTTCCGTTTGCGTTTTACCATGGGCCAAACTTGACTTCGAATTGCTACATTGCACAAACTCTTGCACCATTTTCGCATCTTTTGTAGCTTTCATCGCATCCTCACTCCACACCGTCGTCTGTAGCCGTCCATACGTCATAGTCTCGTAGTGATTCCAGCGCACCTTCATTCCGGATTCCTCCAACTTTATGCGCATACTCGACGCTGACACCCCTTAGCAGATCGAACACGCCCATGAAGACCGGCGCCGGTGATCGATTCCTAGGGTCTTCGCTAGGTTTCATTCCGGGAGAGGTAAGTTTGTACCCTGTCAACGTGCCTCGTGGCAGGCAGTGATCCGCAGACGAGAAAATATCATCGCATCCCAGGTACAATCCCGGGTTGTTCTCAGAAGCCGCTGGCGTATTGAATGGAAGTCTTGCTTCTGGATACAGCAATATTTGCGCAGCGAGCGGCTTCTCTCATCTGTCGCGCCGGCGTAGACATACTACAGCTTTCATGTTGCCAACCGCAGGGTCCCCGCCGCCACAACATGATTGGGATGAACGCCGCGGGATTTACCTCCCTCTCATTGTAGCCAGTTGATCATGGCGTCATATTTATCGATTCGAGTGGAGCATTGAGCTCGGGGGCGAGGCGGTAATCGATAGCGTAAACCTAACGCCGAAATAGCATCAGTGAGCAGAATCATCCTCCGGGAACCAGATCTGGTATCATTACCTATACGCCAGGCTCCTCCGCTACCAACACCGACCTCAATCCATTCTCGAACTTATTCGCGCTCCCCATCTTATATTGCCCTCCATGAAAGTAAATAAGGGCCACCGCTTCATCCTTTTCCCTCTTATCTTCCCCAGACTCGGGATACAATACCCGCACAGCCGTGAACTCTACTTCTCCGATTGGGTGCACACCATTCTTTGGCAGCTTGTGCAAGCCGGAGACTTCAAGATGGTGGTGCCGTTCTTAGTGGAAGTCATCATCGCCTCTGAGGAGGGGCGTTTTGTGCTTGTGGAGGAATGTCTCGATGGAAGTGGCGAGTTTGGTTCGGCTTCAAGCTGTGGGGATCTTGGAGGAAGGCATCTTTATGATCGGTTAAGGGGTTTATAAATGAAGGTTCACTATTTTAAGCTCATACCGTGCATGCTGGTCTTGCTGGAATGCACTAGGTCTGCGGCAAGGCACCTTTCAGACACTTCATGTTGAGAATGACGATTTGAGTGCTGCTGTAGCGACGACTCTGCTCTCTGACACAACTCTGCGGTTACGTAACGTTCATATGTTCGTTGTTCGCTGTTGGAATTCGGCATCTTTCGGCAGCTGCGTAATTACAATGACCACTGTCTTATCAGCGTCCAACCATAAATCCATCGACCCGAGCACCCGCCTTGACATTGTCCCCCAACACATGTTACGCCGGGACCAGCCGCGTAAATTTATGTTGCCCGCTCGAAAAACCTGTGGCTTCAATGCTCTCTCTTTGCAAGATAAATTAACTCTTTGAGTCGAACGCGACGAAGGACTGTCGGAATATACAAGCGACGGCGATTGGAGAGATGCGGAGACTGTCCAGCCGAGAATTATGGTCTTCTAATTCTTGTAGGTAGGTGGTGGAGGCCGTTCAGACGCAGTCGAACGTGGATGGACTCGATTTGATGAAGTGATACCGAAGGTGTTGAAGCCGTATACTTCCCCCAAAATAATTCCATCTCTTCAAAATTCATCCGCCCACCATTTAGTTCTCCTCATTGGCTCCGTCCACTCCTAATCGTGCTATACCCAAACTCTCTCTTCCATTTGCAAGAAGCGCGCACTCACTGAACCACCATTCGGCTGTCCGATTGACAACCTCGTCATCCAACGCGCATACGCAGCCCCATTTGAATCTTCCCTGAGGCCCTCGCCGCTCTCTAGACTCCCTTCCCGCAAGCCGGCCTCATCTTCGCCTGTGTCACAGGATACGACGTCAAATATTATGTTGACTGTTGGAATTATAGGTGACTAATTTGGGTGGAGAACAAAGGGAGGAGAGCAAGATGTTTGTGCCGAGTTTCGGCGATGGAACAGCTGGTGGGGTTCGCTTCGGTGGCTGTGAAGACGCCGGTCGCGTAGGTGCTGATTGCATAAGTGTCAGTTGTGGATAGAATAGATCGCTGTGATGATTTTCATACTCACCTAACCGCAGGTTCGCTGGTTCTGGGGTTTCCCGGTTTATGTTAGGGGGCTTTGCTTGTGAGAACTTCGGCGTAGCAAATGGTTTATAACATTTTTGATACTCATCGTTTTACTATTTCACAGGTTCTGCGACCCCTTGTTTGTATTTTGAGACTTTGTTTCGGGGTACCTAAGCGTAGCTCTCGATTCCTGTGGTGGCGGTGGATGTGGTGACGCAAAAGTAGGCGGAACTTTAGGCGCTGGGCCATACGTATAGTTTGGGCCAGATGGATATTCTGTGGGAGGTGGTAGTACTTGCCAGATGGATACTCCGAGCCAGGTGGAGGACCTGTGCCATATGGATATTCGGGGCCATGTGGCTGCTCTATTGGAGTACCTTGGGGAGCACCCGGCATGGCTAGCTCCAACGTCCGACAATCAAATTCCCTGGAGCTTGATCGATCCTCGAAGGTTCGTACATGAGTTGATAGGCGGGAAGGGCTGAAACTATGGTGGACCTGCCTTCGGTGTTTCTGGTTTGGGTATTTTCTTCCCGGATTCATCCTTGTCTTTCTCTTTATCTGCTTTGGTCTTTCCTTTGGCAGCATCTTTCTTCGCCTTTACGACCTCCTTTAGTTCCTCATCGAGAGCTTTGTGTTGTGAAGCTACGGCCTTGATGAACGCCTACCGTTCTGATTGTAGTTGGTCCCTAGATGGGGTGCAGATTTAGTGTCTTACTGTCTGCGGTCCTTACTACTACTTGCCGTCTCCAGGTTCAGTGTTACTAGCAGCAGACTCAAGGTAGTCTTCGAGCTATCCAGTAAGCTTCTAATCACATCAATCCTACTCTTCTGAAATATGAACTTGATGCGCTTCGTGCATGGCAAGAATGAGTCCTTGGCCGCCATCAGACCGAGCGATGTCCAAAGGCCATTTCCTCCGCCGTAGATCATCTTGCACAGCTCCATAAGTTTCGGTAGCGTTGCCATGACTTTATTAATTACACTAGATTCTTAGATTTTGAACCATCGACTTGGCTCTTATTGATAATCCTAAGAAACCTGTAGAGGACCGTACGGGTAAGCTGTCGAAGCGACAAAGGCACTCATTTGCTGGGAATTGAGTCTACAGGCGTACCCGCGAGAAGTACGCCAACTCTTCGCCAATGTATACGCACATTCTTTCCAGTCGAGCCGAGTTCATCTGCGACTTGGGTGAATGTGAGGGAAAGCCTATAACCCGCCCCTGCTATGCCCGCTATGTCCGCTATGCCGGTTATGATCTCGAGTCCAGACAAGGCGATCTTAAGAGCCTTGAAATCATGCCAATTGTATTGCAGGTTTGAAAAGGAAGACGAAGAACAGAAACGAGGGAGGAGTGAGGCTGTATATATGCGTAAAAGGACCCGGGGTTCAAGGCTGAGAATTTGTGGAGATCGGTCTTGGCGTCTTCAGCCGCACTGCACGATATCGCTCACAGGACTAGTTTACAAAATTAGACGTTGCAGCGTTAAAATCTATGTACACGCGTGGTTGCAATGTGCTTCAGCAGTCCACGGGGAAGTCCAAATAGCCGCCCAAACAGACAGGTCTCTTAGTCATCAGGGTGCGCAAGTTTCAGCCATACGACTCCAGCCTGATCTCGACTTCTAATTGCCACAACTCCCGTCGCACTTTCAATAAAGGGATGAATTCATCCAGCATTTCCGCCAGCATTTCCGCCAGCATTCCTGCCCTTACCATCCGGCTATCAGAAGTCGCATCAAGCCTCTCCGATCGTTTCAAGGTTATAGAATAAAGAAATCTCCCGATAAATGTTTAGCGGAGGAAAGGGATGCTCACACTCAAGAACAGAAAAGAATTGGGAATTGGTAGACAACGTTAAAGAGGGAAGGCACGTATCTGGTATGTTCCCCTTGGCATGATGTAGTTCCTGTTGATATAAATCGCCGTTCCAAAACTCGATAAGAACCGTTTTGATATAAACTAGCTAATTCTCCAATTTGACCTTTCTCGTTGTCTGCTGAATGCTCATGCGAGTGAGGTCCCCGACCCCACTGCCAGGTTCACTCCAGTAATCTTGTCCGACTCCTCGCTGAGCAGATATACAATAGCGCGAGCGATATCTATGGGTTCAACCATATACATCCCAAGAGCTTTAATCGCCTCCTCTGATGTGCCGTCTGGGAAGAACTGAGACATCATTGGTGTGAGGGTGGCTCCTAACAAGGCTAAATTAGTTTCCCCGCGCCACTGTACGCGAAATCGCAATCAAAGGCAAATAAAAGAGCTCACCAGGTGAGACTGTGTTGACGCGGATGCCGAAACCCAATACATCTTTTGCAACAGAACTCGAGAACGAAGCGCATGCACGCTTAGAGGCACCATAGGCATAGGTATCTGGAGTATGCATCATCGAAGCCAGACTAGCTACATTGACGATGGCTCTGCCCGTCGGCTCTTTTGGAAGGCTGACCATGGCCCTAACTTCTTCGCGCGTACAGTACATTACACCATCAATGTTGACCGACATGGTTCTTTTCCAGCCCTCGTCATTCTCTTCCAGGATAGTAGGTCTCTGGCGTGCATTGGAAGCTTGCGGTACTCCGGCCACGTTTGCAGAGCCATCGAGGCGGCCGAATTTCTCTATTACTGATTGAATCCAGGACTTCACGTCGCCCGAATTTGACACGTCAAGCTTGGTCGTCACAATTTCCGTCTTTGGGGCAACTGCTGCTATCTCTTCCTTGACAGTGTCGAAGTTTTTGTCGTTGAAATCGCCAATGCAAACAGCAGCTGCGCCTCGTTGCGCGAGCAACTTCGCCGTTGCTTTGCCCATCCCCGATGCTCCGCCGGTCACCGTATATACCTTGCCTTCGAGGTTAGACGTCATGACCGTAGATTCGTAGTCGCCTATGGATTTGCGCCGTGAGGTAGGTTAACAGAGAATTTGGTGATTTGAAATGGTTTGAGCAGCTGCCAAACGACTGACTGATCAATCGTGATTGGGTGTTCTTGGATACAAATTCCTGCTACTTACTATAAGTGTGCGCAGCACATCTTGTTTCTCCTCAGCAAGCAAACGCCTGGACATCGGAATACCTCCCATATTTCTATCCGCAAATTCCAGAACTATTGAAGACATCCACACAATCTATAACACGGAAATAAATACAGTTGCTTCGTGGCGCCACCAGCCAGCCCCCGCACCCACAGCTCCAACAATAACGCGAACATCGGAATTAGCGGGGCGGAGAAACCGCATTCCAGGAGACGTAATTTTGCGGGGATATCCGAAAGGAACTAGAGTACCGTCTCCAGAGTTATCTCTTGGAGACACGGTCATCGTCGGGTTGAATTATTTTACAGCGTTGTTGATTTGGCTTTTGTGCTGCTCATTATCATCTAGGGACTTTGGCTGATGAAATTACTTTAAACGGGTGAGTGAAAATATTTGCTCCACGCCACGACTCTCTAGACACTCAAGCGCAGGCACCGTTGACATCAAAGAAACCAACTGGTTGTTCCTGCAAATTCCAGAGCAGTGGCCTCTTGCCAGACGGTGAGCTTAGAAAGTATGTTGACAACCTCGCGGAGCTAGGCCCTGTCGTCTTTCTGCATGACTGAGACAAATCAGAAATTGTAGACTAGACAAGCTTTGAGCGCTTCAAATGCTAACATGACTGGAAACATGGATAATGTTGTTCCAGCATCGTTGAAGAACACATTGTGTGCCCAGGTGAAGGAACTTTGACTAAGCAATAACTCAGCAGCTTCAGGAAGCGAAAAGGGCAAATAATCAATGATAAGACTTCTCCCGATCCACAGCTCCCCCGACCTACAGCTCCCAGCCCAGTCAACTTCACGCCACTTCCTGCCGCCTCGTTCCAACCAATCATGAAGAGAAATAGTTGTGCCATTGAAAGAACAAACTCTCCGTGGCTCACCTCGTCACTCATGTTGCCAAGATGGTGTCATTAAAGCGCGACTGCTTATCTAGTACTCATGCTCGACGCTGAGTAGCAATCCTCCGTAGCAAACATTCTCAAAGCTGGTGGATCCACTGCTTCTAAAGAATGTAGGGGATGTCTCCCTTGAGGGATTTCTCAATCGGAATCCACAACGCTATATGCCTAGTAAATTTGGTAGGAGGAGGTTGCCAAGCACTCTCGAGCAGTCGCTTTTTCGCTGTTGAACTCTTGTGGGAAGGAAGATGTCTTGAATGTCTTGATTGTTATCAGTCGGCCAGCGACATAGCTATATACCAGGGGTCACGTGATATGGTATCAGGAAGAGAATCCGCCGATCAATTCAGTTCAATATCCGCTCAACCCTTAGACCCTGGTGGCGATGATGAAGGACCATGCGGTGCTCTTTCCGACCTTTATAAAAAAACGAATAGCAATCAACGAAGCTCTAGGCCTCCCGCAATCATTCAACACAAACCAGGAAGCTGCCGGAATTGGTCGCGCCAGCTTTAATTTGCGGCACCTTTATATTTATCCTCACCTCATCTTCTCCATCTCACTTTCAATCATCAAAATCATATCACTTTTAACCTCTTTATACCCTTTAAACCTGTTACCTGCATCTGATACCTATCTTTATCCAACGCAGCTTCAATAATCCTGCAACATCATCAATTACCTTATCCTCTTACAATGAAGACGTTAATTGCTCTCCTCGCTGTCGGTGCGAGCTTGGCCACTGCTGAGATGGCTGGATCAAGTCAGCCTTTATCTCGTAAATCTAGCCTCGTTGCACTAGCACTTACTAACGCGCGTTTCTAGCGGACCAAATGCAGCAAGCTCAGATGCGACAATTCCGAGATAGATTACATCTGTGTCGGGCCCTGCTAGCTCAACACAGCGAAAGTAAATCCTTATCTCGTGAATCAAGCCTCGTTGCACGAGTACTTACTAACCCGTATCTCTAGTGGACCTACAGCAGCAAGCTCGGATGCAACAATTACAAGAGGAAGAAACGATGCGGCGCCAGGCTTTGCTAGCTCAATACAGTGAAGGTAAGTCTTAATCTCGTGAATCAAGCCTCGTTGCACTAGCACTTACTAACGTGTATCTCTAGTGGATCTACAGCAGCAAGCTCTGATGCAACGATTACAAGAGGAAGAAATGAGGCAGCGTCAGGCTGTGCTAGCTCAATACAGTGAAGGTAAGTCCTTATCTCGTGAATTAAGTCTCGTTGTACGAGCACTTACTGACGTGTATCTCCAGTGGACCTACAGCAGCAAGCTCGGATGGAACAATTACAAGAGGAAGAAAAGAGGCGGCGTCAGGCTGTGCTAGCTCAATATAGTGAAGGTAAGCCCTTATCTTGTGAATCAAGCCTCGTTGCACTAGCACTTACTAACGTGTATCTCCAGTGGACCTACAGCAGCAAGCTCGGATGCAACGATTACAAGAGGAAGAAATGGGGCTGCTTCATCCTTTGCCCCGGCCTCAGCCTCGGCCTCGGCCTCAGCCTCAGCCTTGTCCTTTGCCTCAGCCTCAGCCTCAGCCTCAGCCTCAGCCTCAGCCTCAACCTCTGCCTCTGCCTCAGCCTCAGCCTCAACCTCTGCCTCTGCCTCAGCCTCAGCCTCAACCTCTGCCTCAGCCTCAGCCTCAGCCTCAGCCTCTGCCTCTGCCTCAGCCTCTGCCTCAGCCTCAGCCTCAACCTCTGCCTCTGCCTCAGCCTCAGCCTCAACCTCTGCCTCTGCCTCAGCCTCAGCCTCAGCCTCAGCCTCAGCCTCAGCCTCAGCCTCAGCCTCAGCCTCAGCCTCAGCCTCAGCCTCAGCCTCAGCCTCAGCCTCTACCTCATCCTCTACCTCTACCTGAGCCTCTGCCTCGACCTTCTCAGATTTACAATCAGTCGCGAGATGAGGTGCCACTGACCTAGAGCAGCTGGCGGACCTGCCGCCGCCCGCATGACGATCACCGCGCCTCTCCTCGGTGCTGCCGTTATGGCCGTTCTCTTCATCTAAGAGACCACATTCGACCCAAAAAAAAAAAATATCGGAGGCGCGGCGGCTGGTAATAATGGATGACGATACCGCGAGGGGCTTTCAATTATGCTTTTAGTCAGAGGTACATTGGTGGATTAGGTATTGGTTCTTGGTCTCATGTACATGTCCTTTCTCCTCCTCGCTTTATTTTTTTTTGGGCAGTATACATTATGGTAGAGCGATATAAATTGTTATGCACCCGACCTGTACTTTAATGGCATGCGCAATTTAGCGCCAAGATACTCTTCTTGTGGAATTGCCTCTTGAAAGGAGATTGTTACGGACTTGCATTAAGAGAGTTGAGATAGTTGAGATGGCGGATTCGGAGTGGAGTGATTGGTCGTTATTGAGTCTGATTGGCCGTGGATATAACCCCCCCATCGGAGCCCCCTCCCCCCTCAATTCCTATCGGAATTAGGCTTAATCGACAATAGCTTAGTAGTAGTAACATATACAGCATCAATTCTTCGCCAGGTGTGGGGCCCCACAGAGACTCTGGCAAGCAGACAGCCATCATTCGAGATTTATACCGTTCTCGAGCTCATTGCCAAAAGACGCGTGCTGCCATTCCCCGACTTCTCTCTAACGCTATTTTTTGCCCGAATCTCTGTATCAATTTTTATTTATTTTTTTTTATATTTTTTTTTTATTTTTTTTTTACCACAAGCCTGGCCACTGCCGGGGTTAAGGCATAAAGTTGTGCAGGATGCATTGGACGCAGTATGCAAACTTGGCGGCTTTGGGCGTTGGCGCGGTAAGAAACCCTCGCTCTCTCTTCGTGCCGACCTCAAACTCTCCATTCAAGAAATTTGTCCTGGTTGCTGACATTCTCCCCTCGCGGTCGAAAATTAAAAGGTCATTATCTACACTATAGCTTACTGCATCTACAACGTCTTCTTCCACCCCCTCCGATCCTATCCCGGCCCCAAGCTTTGGGCCTCGTGCTTTGTCCCTGCCGCAATTCAGAGTCTCAAGGGACGGCTTCCATATGCTATCAAGGAACTCCATGACCAATATGGAGAAGTGGTTCGCGTGTTGCCAAACATGCTTTCTTACGATAGCGACCAGGCCTGGGAAGACATCTACGGACACATCAAGGGGAGGCACACGAAAACCTTTGAGAAGGACTATTCGTTTTATGGCCCGACTCCCTCGGGAGCCCCGAACATGTAAGCCTGATCAGAGTCTCCTGCCGAAATGGCCATTCCCGTGAAAACACGCCAGACGGTTTGACGTTGGAAATAGCATAATGGCGGGCGAAGCGGACCACCGCCGTCTGCGAAAACTTCAATCGCACGCGTTTTCCGAGAAAGCGCTCGTGGAACAAGAGCCTTTCCTCATCAAATACCTGAACACGTTCATCAAAGGACTCAGAGACCAGGTCAACGGGCCGGCAAAGGGCGTGGTTCCCATTTCCATGTGGTACAATTTCACGACTTTTGACCTCATCGGGGACCTTGCATTTGCGCATCCGTTTGGCTGCACCGAGTCTGGGAAGCTCCATCCGTGGATTGCCATCACCTTTGAATACATCAAGATGATGGAATTTATGCGCCTTACTCGCATTTTCCCGACGATTGAGAAGCTCCTGGCACTTTTCATTCCCCAGTCTCTGAAGGACGTCCGGAAAAATCACGCTAAATGGAGCGCGGATAGAGCTGAAGCGAGGGTCGCGATGAAGACTGACCGAAAAGATTTCATGTCTTATCTGCTGAGGGAGACTGGCGATAAGGGCATGAGCAAGGACGAGATAAACGAAGGCGCTTTAATTCTGGTGCTGGCGGGTAGCGAGACGGTGAGTAACTCCAGGAGCCCGTATGCGCAGTTAGCCTGATGAATTTTCTCCACCAGACGGCTACAGTTCTTACGGGCATGACCTACTTCATGCTGAAGCGGCCTGAAACATACGACACGCTGAGGAATGAGATCAGAACGTCGTTCGAGTCCGAAGAAGACATGACGGTTAACTCTCTGGGCAAGTTGAAATACCTGAACGCATGCATCGAGGAAGGCCTCCGCATGTTTCCACCAGCGCCAACGGCAATGCCAAGAGTTGCCCCAAAGGGTGGAGATACCGTCTGTGGCCGCTATGTCCCTCAGGGTGTACGTAAATCCTTTCAAGTTAATGTACTATATTTAGAAGCGCCTCTAACTTCTCATCCCCGCTCAAGACTGTCGTAGGCGTTACTGCATGGGCAGCGCATCGCTCGTCGCGCATGTGGAAAGACCCGGACTCATACCTGCCTGAACGTTGGATAGACTCTGAATTCGATAGTGACCACAAGAAGGCTTCTCAGGCATTCTCTTACGGTCCTCGGAACTGCCTGGGCAAGAAGTGAGCCCCCCCCTCCCCCCTCCCCCTTTTTTTTTTCCGCGATGTCTTCTTGATTGGTATGGCTTGTGCAAATGCTAAATGTTCATCTGTAGTTTGGCTTGGGCCGAGATGCGTCTTATCATGGCTCATCTACTCTGGAATTTTGACCTGGAACTTGTGAAGGAGGACCAGGACTGGATGGACCATAACAAGATCTTCATTCTGTGGGAAAAGGCCGAGTTGCATGTGAAATTGACTGCGAGGGTTAAGTAACTGTTGGAATTCAGAACTACTATTAGTCCTCGGGAAAAGAGTGATTCGGAATCTCATTGATCTCTTCTTTTTCTGAGCTCATCTGGGATTGGAGTTGATGGATCAGAGGCTGAAGGATGTCGACGATGTTACGTAAATACATATGAGATGCTTTCGGTGTTCGGTGTTCCCCACTTATGTATCGAATTATACCATCGCGGCGCCATGACTCGAGTATCGTTGCTGGACTTGGGTCACACCTATAGCGTTCCGTTTGGCATTCCAGCATCCTCTCGCAATCCGCATCTCCGAAAAGTTATCACACGGTCGCCTTCCATATATCCCGAACAAATGGACTGGAGCCACTCCCACAGAGACATCCACCACGAATGAAAGCCCTAATCCAGCAGCTAAAATTCACGGTATTCACTTATTGACTCAGGAGGAAAATGTCAAGTTTCTGAAAACCGAGCCGGGAAGCGATTGAAAACCAGGCCAGCTGGCAGAGCAGAGTCCTTTAGCATGCAGATTCAGCTCCCCTGCAATCCACGGGAAACGGAGGAACCCCTTCCCAATGCAGTAATTTTGTAGTGGGATAGAGGCGTAGGTTGAAATTGGCCGAAATCCAGCCCCCGCGAAAGATCAAGCCCGGAAAAAGGTGAATAAGAGGTAGGGATTTCCAAAGAAGCCGTTCGGCACCCCGATCCAAGCTCCTCTGCAATCCATGGGGTAAAGATGCGATAACTTTCGTAATACGGCAATGGAATCGGTGGAGAGAAACGTGCATGAAAATCCACCCAAATCAAGGCCAGAAGGCCTTTTACCTGTAACAAGAGAAGCAGAGCTCCCTTGCTCAGGAGCCGCGGTACCAGATCGAGGTTCTACCATTCGCAAATCGCATCGGCGGTTCGGCAAAGCCCGCAACTTCGATTCCGTACACTAGTAATTTTTGTCCCTAAGGAGTACGTATATAAACGCACTTGTAGCAGTTGTGCGATCGAGTCTCGTGATGTAAACGGAGACTCTCACCCCGCCAGCTCATCATGTCCAAAACCACCGCAATACCCTCTCAGCACCCTAACGCCACGCTGCCGCAGACTGGGCCTGAAAATATTGGTGTCGTCTACGTGTTGATCACCCTAGTCAAGTCGCACATTAGTCATGAACGCGCACACAACCGCAGGTGCGAATGAGACCATACGATCTCAGGCAGGTTGCACCTGCCTTGTGTGTTTTTGGGGCGGCGATGGGTAGCGGCTCACGACCTCCAGCAAATGCGATATCCCAAGGGTGGCTTATTCACACCGATAACGAATGGCTGTTATATTGAAACACAACACAATGGATTGCGTCTGGACGCTTGGAAGATCATAAATGGGAGAGCTTCGCGGTTTATGGTCGTCACGCGGCTGAAGGTCGTCTCAACAATGATCGCGACCACGCATTTACATCTTTCCAGGATAAGGCGGGGACTGTCTACAGTGACAAATCTTTTCCTAGGGACTTTTTCCACGCTTCTGGACCCAACTGCCGGTCTGGATATGGAGATGGTGGATGCAAATTCTGCAGAGTCGGGCGACCTTTCGCATTGGCTGCTCACCGAGCATCTTCCGGCCAGAATCACATCTGCGCACGATAACCCGGTATCCAGTGCCATGTTGTTCCACGCCAACAACCCTGAGCTTACAGGCCGTGTCACCATATTGTGGTTCTTGGTTTGAAATGCCCAGTGACGGCTGGCCTTTCTTCACTGCTGAAGCTGGCTTGGTCAAGACTAATGGCTTGGACGAGGTCTCATTTTGTGCTCCCTTCATCCTGTTAAAAATGGACACGAACACTTATGACGACCGGTTATGTGGCCCCGCCAGTGCTTGAACGTTGGAGTGGCTGAGGTGTTGGGTGCGTCGGAATCTCATTCTTTTGTCCACGGCAAGGCAAGGTCCGGCAAATGTATTGCGGTTCGACGCTGGAAGCCCAGCTATTTTAAAAGCGTAAATCAAAGTTGATTTCTCCGGGGAATGGTGCAGGATGGTTGATCCAAGCTAAGTGATGTATACCGATGGGTATGACCGCTGTGGACACCGAAGATGCGGTAAGCAACGCGGGGAAACTGCAAGGCGAATTGGATATCGTTTTTGGTCTTTGAATATGTTTATGCAGTAAGCAGAAGCTCCCCTTCATTCTTGCGCACCCGATTCCCTTGGATGTAACATTCTCTCCTCTCGGCTGCATTGATTCCCGTCCAATTAAAATCGTGGAGGACTTTCAAAATCTGTGTCAGGTCCTAGGTCCTAGTTGTGAAGGGGCGATTCGAGTGGACAGACACTGTTGTAGTGTACTTGAGCGAATACGGCTGCTTCTGGATTGGGAGCTGGGAGCAGCAGTCGCGCTACCGTTACTGCCATTGCAGGGAGTAAGACAGTCTCGCCGAAGCGCATGGGGAGTCTCCGCCAGGTGCAGCTACTTGGCTGATTTTTTGGCTGATTCTTTGGCTTGGCCACTGTGCCTTGGAATCAATTCTATAGCCGTGGTAGAGGTTGGTCAGCGCACGAGACGGATCTGACAGAATGAAAGAGTGAGAACACCAGTGAGGGAAATGAGTTTATTGCCTACTCTAGCATCGCTGGTGATTAACACTACAGGACGTGGCTCGGCAAAGACTTCTGTGAAAGCGACGTTTTAAATCTGAATAGACACAAAACCATTAGGCTCCGTCATGAATCTGTAGTCTGAAAGCGTGTCATGCCTTAGTACAAACACAACGTATAAAAGAAGAAAACGGCCTCTCGAGGGAGGAGCGACACCGGCATCGATATGCACACAAGCATTAAGGTATTCAAGTCGCAAGACTCGGCCAGTCTAGACTCTGCAAGTCTAGGCCCCTGCCAGTCTAGACCCCTGCCAGTCAAAATCCTGACAATCTAGACCCTAAGTGATGGCGAACAGAACAGTAGCCCAACTTGAGGAAATCAAGAAAGGATAGACTGATTATTTGTTCGACGGAAATCAACGGATGACTCCGCGGTAGAATTTCAAGTCTAGAGACTTAGTACTCTCGTACACCGACATATATGATAGGAAAGATGGTAGGAAAGTTGGTAGGAAAGATGGTAGGAAAGATGGTAGGAAAGAGATGAGAACATCCATCAGTCTTTACCGCCCTCATTTCACATACGACTCACCAGGCGACTGGGAACAGGGATCCATGTCAGATCACCCACGCCTCAAGCAGTCGACGGCAAGACGGTAGGAATTTGACAGCATGACCGTAAGCGAACTCCCGCTGTTGCATGCTTCTGGCTCTTTTTTGGCCGCTGAGGGGAGGGGCGAGGAATCTAGAGTCGTTATTATAGAATTATAGAGCCCCGGAGCGTTCCAGGGTCTAGATATCCACATGCGGGCCAGGTTACCACCGTGATGCTCTTTCCGCACACCCATGGGATTGGTGGGCGGGAGTGATACCCAAAGGCAGAGTTGCGAGCACGGCAGAGGGTGTGGTCAAGCCGCCGAGGACAGGTGATACGGATGGGCTCCATCAAAATAACTTCCATTTTTGAACCAACACGAAAGTTAGACTGGCTTCATGCCTCGGGCTGTTTCTGCAAGTCCAATGACCACACAGCGTCTGTCAGCGGGGTGCATGCCCTAAGCACGTGGTAGGGAGACACGTGAGAAGAGTTTCGAGTTATAGACCGAATAGGAAGGAGGTAGACAAGAAGATCCATTGGCAAGAAACCCTAAAATAGCTTGGTTTCGGCCTCAACCCCGATAGTAGGCAAGCTCAAAGAGGTGAGCTGTCCGAGTACCCAAGAACTGCACGGGGCAGTGGATCTGTGTCCATTTGATAGCGTACTGGGTCATGTTGGCTTCGTTTGAGGCGGAGAAGAAAAAGCAGTCGAGACAGATGGAAGGCGAGGCAGACAAAAACGACGTAAAAAGGGTAGAACCCCGGGAAATATTCGGTGGGCTGTTCGGTGGGCCGTTCGGGCGATTTGATACCGAACATCCCCCGAAGCTCGAAGCCACCGATGCCGCCTCGGCGCCTCCCATGCGAAAAGATCTCGCCTTGACCTCCTGGTCAACGTTGGATCTTGCAGTGGCGCCGCCCACCAGCCAGGGTTCTCCAAAGATGAGCGGCGGCGGTTATGGCGACAAAAGGAATGGTTGCATTAACTAGTGGGCGCCCTAGTGCTGATGACGGCCGTTGCAACCCATTGGACCCCAGCCACTGAGGACTTCCTCAGCTTATATAATAACGCATTTTTTCAAAGGAGCCTGATCAAGTTTTTCTACTTCTGGCGAAGGCGAGATTCATCCGTGGTTGTTGGGTGCCCAAGCTTATCGAGACCTCCGCGCTGAGAGGCGTCAACGAAAAGGAACACTGCATCAGCTATCAGCTGTGATGAGAATAGTGCGCCTGCAATCGCCTGCGCCGACGTCGTACAGAGCCCAACTATCAAAACTTTGGAAACCAAGAAGAATCCCTATCGTATTGCCTGAACCCGGTGGCGGCCCATCAAACGCTCACTCGGGGGAGATGTGAGCCCTCATTGGCCCCCATCATTGGTGGAACATATATCAACGTGCCGGCTTAGTTGGAATATGCCCAAGTACTATGCAGGCGGGCGAGAAGGCTATGCCGGAGTTCAACTGAAGTCTGGAGAGATTATTACATGGCGGGGTGTGCCCCAGCTCGCCAGCCCGCCAGCCCGGTGCTTGGCCATGGTAGTCGAATCAATTTCCAACGGAGCGTCGGAGGTGTTTCCAGTCGAGGTGTTCTTATAACTATGTCTTGGCTGTTCGACTGAAAGTTGAGCTCGTCCTCATCGAATGAGCAAGCCTCTTTGCAGTTTTTCGATGCCACGACTTTCGATCATTCGTTCCTCCATTGCCTCCCAATGGAAACACGAATACAGAGTTTGTTCAACACGCGACTGGCTGTTCATTATTGTTGATTACGCGCTAGCTAGCAAGTGGCCTCGGTCAACTGTCCTCCGCTCATCACGGGGTCTAGCGCAATGTGCGGGAGGATTGGGGGCGGCGGCTCCACCTCATCGTCCAGAAACAGTGCATCAAGCTCTCTCGGGCGCTGCTCTAAAACAAGCCGTGGCCGCCTGTAGTTCCCCTTTCATTCGTCCAGAGAGTGCCCTTCTCCGCTATTGACTGGGATTGATGGGGGAAGTTTCTGCAGGCCATCCAGCCAAGGCCACCAGATTCCGAAGCTTTGAACTCCATCCCC